>JAODAL010008710.1:35000-115733 GCA_025379985.1 Phyllomedusa bahiana | reverse complement strand
AATAAATTAACCTTTTAATCACAAGCTAGCTCTCTCCTTCTATCATATAACCTTATAATCCTCAGAGCTCAGCTTCTCTCCTCTATCATAATAACCCTATGTATCACAGAGCTCAGCTTCTCTCCTCTATCATATAACCCTAATATCACAGAGCTCAGCTTCCTTTTCTATCAAAAATTTCCCTATATCACAGAGCCTCAGCTTCTCTTTTCTATCAAAATAATCCTATATCACAGAGCTCAGCTTCTCTCCCTCTATCATATAACCCTCTATATCACAGAGCTCAGCTTCTCCCCCTCTTTCATATAACCCTATACATCATAGACCTCAGCTTCTCTCTCTATTATATAACACTTTAAAGCTTAGCTGGCTTTTCTCCATGGATTCCTGGCCACAGAGCCTGTTGAAGCTGGGTTTTATTTTTTTGTCAATGTTCTGTGTTAATAGTATCTATCCAAATGAGATATTTTTTTTAAAAGTGTGCGGGGCATTGAAATGCTACTTGTTCAGCACAGTTTTTTGACACATTTCTACTTATCCAGTGGCAAAATGCAAAGCCAGGTGTGACTAGGTGGACTGTGTTAGGATGTGTGGAAAAGCATGAGAGCCATGAGAAAAGCCCCACTCTGTAGGAGCCATAAAAATACTGCTTTGATAATGTAGCACATTTTAAGCCAAAATTATTAACGGAGTGATTAACTTTCATTAAGAATTCTTCATGAACACCTGCTACAATACAAGTAAGAGCTAATAGCCATCTAAAATTGTTTATTGACATTCTGAAAAATAATTACACAAAATAATTATTTGCCAGTGTAGAATTCTCAAAACCCAAATGTTAACGTCAATGTTTCTGTGTTTAAAATAATCATGTGCTGTGTGTGATATTTTAGCAAGAATATACTATACTGTATAAAAAGAATGCAATACAGGCAGTTCCTTACTTACACCTTTCCGACTTACATCTGCGTCCTAGTTGCAGAGAGACTTATGGGGTGTGGCTCAGTGTGCTGACATCACCCACTGAGTCAAGCCCAATAATAACGTTAGCAGTCTCCCTCTACCCGCTGCGTCTTGTGGTCGGCACAGTGCAGCAGCTTTTTTTTTTTTTTTACCTACCTTCCACCCGCTGTGCGCTGGGAAACTCCATCTTTAAGTGAGCACAACAGCTCTCCCTCATGCTACTCTGGTTTTGTACTGTCTGCCCAGGCACAACAGGTTTGTTCTTACTACTCCCAGTCTCCCTCACCCCCTTTCTCTGGCTGCCTCCAATGTAAAATACAGCACTGTACTGTATCAGAACCCATAAAATTACATGTGTGGCATGCTGGCATTTGAAATTGTGGAACTACAAATGCCAGCATGACACACCACAGATGCATTAATTGTATGGGTGCTGATTAGTACATGTGTTTAACATGTTCTCTTGTGATAGCTGGCACTTGTAGTTCCATGTTCCACAGCAACTAGTAGCTGTGGAACTAGAAGTGCCAGCATGTCACAGCAGCACATGAGAGATAGAGGTGAACCGAACCTGACCTTCTGAACACATATGAATGAGGAACCTATACCAGTCTACAATTTTTTTTTCTGTATATTGGGCAGAATAATACAGCAAAACACATTATTTTGCTACTTAGTTGACACAAATGGATAGCACAATTTGCCATTTAGTGATGGGAAGAAATGTTTAGCAAGTTAAATTAAGATGATACTCTTTAAACAGTAGTCAAAAGAGCTTCTTGTATATGAATTAAGAAGACTAGTAGCACCCTGGTGCTGTTAATCAAAAGCCCTTGATTGATTGATTGATCACCAAACATGACCTCTATAAAAGCATACGTTTTTGCAAGTTTGCTTAGGGCATTTAAACAAGTGTTAAGGCTTTGCCAAGGAGAAAAGACATCAGCAATGATCTTAGAGAAGCACTTGTTGCTATCACTCTAAGTAGGGTTAAAGGGCCATTTCCAAACAGCCTTAAGTCCATCATTCTACAGAAAGATTATTCACAAGTGGAAAACATTGAAGACAGTTGACAATCATCCCAGGTGTGGACCTCCCAGAACATTCACCCCAGAAGCTAAATCTCTACAGGCCTCAGCATGCTAATTGTTGAAGTTCATGACAGTATAGTTAGAAAAAACTGAACAAATATGGCTTGTTTGGAGGGGTTGCCAGGAGAAAGCCTTTACTGTCTAAAATGAACATGGCAGGATGGCTTAAAATTTTTGGCCAGAGGGGTTTTTTTTGAAATCCTTGAATACAAATTTAAAAACAACCCCCTTCTTTGAAAGTACCATGTATGTTGGAAAAGATAGAGACCAAAGGGTGGAGATGTTTGGGGGTTTGCCCCCAATTCCCTGCAAATTTAACAATCTGTGGGGTTTTAAGAAAACCCCCACGCCTACTGTCAAGCACAGTGGTGGAGAGGTGATAATTTGGGCTTGTTTTGCAGCTCAAGGATCTGGGCACCTTGCAGCCATTGAGTCAGTCATGAACTCCCCTGTATACTAAAGTTAAATGTGAACCAATCAATTCAACAGCTCAAACATGGCTGAAGCTGGGTCGTGCAACAGGATAACGATCCCAAGCACATCAGCAAATCTATAATAGAATGGCTGAGAGAGAAAAGAATCTCAAGTGTTGCAATGGTCCAGTCACAGCCCAGAGCTCAACCCAATTGAAATACTGTGGTGGGGCGTTAAGGGTACATTTCCAATGTAAAATGCCACTAGATAATTTTGAAATATCTTCAGACTGGCAGTATAAGGGCCTCCAACCCTATATCAGCACAACTAAACGTAGTAACATGCCAATCACTTATCAATCCTTAAGATTCATAGAAACTTTATTATAAACCGTTAAAAAACTTTCCACAAATAAAGTAATCCAGTAAAAGAGAATACTTATGTTTAGTCGTTGCAGCACTGCTAACGTATAATCGAGGATTCAAAGTCCTTTTTTAACCCCCACTAGGAGTTTATGAGGAGACGCCGGGAGACCGGGCAGTCCGCATCTAGTCGAGTAGCGAAGTTTCGAGGATTTCCCTCCCCTTTCTCATGCTTGAGAAGGATACTAAGGATTGATAAGTGATTGGCATGTTACTACGTTTGGTTGCGTTAAGGGTACATCCACACGACATACGTCAAAATACTTGTTGGATTCAGAATCCTAAAACCGTGTTACCCATGAGTATTTTGATGCAGTTTTCAATATGGATTTATGTTGTTTTTTTTTCTGCCAAATTTACATTCAGAAAACAAGTCACATTCATCTCTATGGGGTTTTGGATGCAGATCTGACATAGAAATGTTTTGGATGCATTTTTTTGTAACCTAGAATACAGTGGAATATTGAACATGTTCTCCATTCTTGCAAAAATGGTGTTTTGGAAATTCGACCTCAAACCTGGATTTTTTGCAGTTTTTATAAGGTGAATCTGCATAATAATCCGACTGTAAATGTCGTGTAGATGAACCCTAAGGGCAAGTCCCCATGGCACGGGTTTGCGGCCGGTTTTTCAGACGATTTGCGGTTTTGCGGACTGTTTAAAAAACCGCCCGCAAACGAGCACAACGGGCTCCTATGGAAAACCCCCCGAAAATGAGAAAAATGCACATTTTTCCGTCCGGTTTTTCGGACAGAAAAATGTGCATGCGATGGAAGTGGGAAAGGCTTTTCTCTGCTCATCGCGGAGAAAAGCCGTCCCCTCTGCGGCCGTGGGGACGGCACTAAAACAGGACAAATACCCGTCGGATAAATAGACCAGTATTTGTCCTCTGCCGAGGGGACATGCCCTAAAAGAGCTGTGCATAAACAAATGCCCACAAACGTCAATGGACTAAAGCAACGTTGTAAAGGAGAGTGAGCTGAAATTCCTCCAGAATTATGTGAGAGACTAATAAAGTCAAACAAAAAACCATTGCTTAAAGTTATTGCTGTTAAAAAGGTGGCTCCACAAGCTTTGCAAATTTTTTACACGTGGCTTCTTTTTTGTAAAAAAAAAAAAAGTGAAGCGGTGGAATCTGTTGTGTGTTGTTGTTCATATAATTTTAAGACTTTCTATGGGCCTGGCACTTTTTTATGTCCTGATTTGCGAAGCCATAGAATTCAATGAGGGTATACTATTTCTTATGTGTGCATGTCTGTGTTCATATATTTATACATGGTGCTAAATGCCAAGCTTTTGCAGAAATGGCAAATTTCCAACACCGCACGTTTTCCATAATTAATTATGAATTTACACAAATGTAACATCGGGCAGAGAAGCTAAACCTTCTAGGTTTGATGTGATGGTCTATAATTGTTACAATCTTAAGTGATGTTTAACAGTTTTCTTTATGATTGTCTTTTCTTATAACAGATTATAACAAAGCATGTTTACGAATTACTGGAACAAGACTGTAACCTACAGAAAGTGTATCTACCAGTAAGTCTTTTTTTTTTCTTTATCTTTAACTTATATTATAACATGTATATATCTCACAGAATTGCTAAGTTCAATAAATTATTGTATTTTGACAATTTAAAACGTAATCTTATATCGGGAAAGAATGTCACAGTTTACATAACGAAACATAAAAGTTTTTACAATTTGTTCCATCATTCACGGCTTTTTGGAATAATAGCACGTCAGTTTTTTGAACCAATGCCAGGAGGAGTTTCATGAGGAGGAATTATACTTCTCCTTTTTGCTGGATCTACGTCTGACTACGTCTGGATCTACGTCAAAAACCTGCATCAAAAACTGCAGTGGTCTGTTTCCAAAGCAAGCTGTGTGTGAAACCACCCAAATATAGATGTTCACAGCTTTTTTTCATGCTCATTTTGATGTACATAAAAATTGAAAGTGGATCCCCTTTTTCTAGGTGGTTTCCATGTGTATGCAGCTCAGAAAAAGCATTGAGAGATGAGGATAAGGCTAAGAGCTATAAGAAAAATGTTGTGTGACTATTGCTATACCTGTTTGGTTCGATACACATTCAAACAAGCTTGTGAAGTCCCAAACCCATTTTTTTTCTTTAACCCTATCCCTAAATCTAAATTGGGCTTAGAGTTAGGATTCTTTTTAGGTTATTTTAAAGGGTTTACCCATTCCATGGCACTTGAGGTCTCCCGAGGCTGTGTCACTTCCGTTCCCACATTACTGTGATGGGTAGTTACATTACACCGGGAGCCTTGTTGGACTTCGAGCATCAGGAAAGGTAAGTTAGCCCTTGAAAAAACGTAACTGCTTAACACACTGTGATGTACATGTGAGTCGTTGTGCCTTGGTTCTTGATGCACCATGACTTACGGGTACGTCATGGTGATCACACAATCACGGCAGGAGCCTGGCTGTGATTTACAGCTGGGCTGTTGCACTTGTGGCCAGGATATCTCTATTTCTGGCTGTTTGACCCTTAAAGAGAACCTGTCACATAGGTTGTGCCCCCCTTGCTGAGAACAGAACAAGGTAGTGTCAGACCTGCTGTTTCCAGCGCTGTGTCCCTTATTCTGTAAGATGCTGTAGATTTCGAGTAGTTAGTGCTCAAATCTGCAGTTTTCAGCCAGAAAAGAGTCATTCGAAGAGTCAGTTTTTTTCAAACCCCGCCCACCTGAGGTTAGCCCCGCCCACCTCAACTGATAAACCTATTACTTTGAATAGGTAGAAACATGTGAATAGCTGTCAGTGGGTGGGGCTAACACCTACTCATGAATAAGATTTTAGGGGTAAATGCTCTAAAACTACAACATCTTACAGAATGAGGGACACAGCGCTGGGAACAGCATGTCTGAAACTAGCTTGTGCTGCCCTCAGCAAGGGGGGGCATTATCTGTGTGACAGGTTCCCTTTAAGCTGAACCTGTCAATAGCAACGACGGCAGTTTAGGAGTTTGACAGAGTGAGAGAGTTTCCTTTGTCCTCCATTTTTAACCCATTTAGCCAATGGCTGCCATGGCAACTGGACACAATCAATGAGCTTTGGTCTGTCTGTTACATAAGCCAGAAGCAGAGCCTAAAATAAATTCTACTGAACTGGATATAAGCCTCTGTTCTACATCCAACAGCGCCAAAATTGTACTTGTTTTTTTGTCCTTTTGATGTCACAGGCACATAGCACGTGACGTCTTCATATTATGTATATATTGGCATAATGTCTTAATATTTTGATGACTTATGCCCGGTATAGGCCATCAGTGTCTGATCATTGGAGGTCTGGTGATCATTATGTCCCCTTCATTGTTTGCCATGTACCGCTCCATACTTTTCGTAGCAGTTGTTCCGGGTATTGCATATTTCTGCTTCTCAGTCACACCTAGATGAATAATAATGATGACAATAATAAAAATCATCATAATAATCTTTATTTGTGTAAGACTTAGCTGTGAATCCAGGCAGAGCCACTAACATATGTACGGAGCTTCCTTTTGAAACTATAAACAAAGAATTAGACTATGGACTAAGGGCCACATGTATGAAATTTGGTGTTTAAATGCATTAAAATAGCATAGAATGCTCCTGGTTTATAAACCTGCTCTATAGCGGGACATAAATCAGGCACATTCTAGCGCTAAGACGACATTTCTGGCTCAGGTAAACCTTCGTTTATAGCTTCGTACGACTCTAGTGCGTCCCGCCTCCCGCACATCCCCCGAAATCAGGCGCATTACAAAGTGCTGCTTGCGCTATACAATGTGCCCGATAATGGCGTTGGGGAGGCTTTTGACCAATACGATCGGGGCTGCGCCTGATGTCGGGCTGAAAATACGCCAGACTTCTGGCGCAGCCCCACTTCATACAAGTCCCCCTCAATCTCAAACCCCTGTTAAAGGAATTTTCTTCTTTTTTTTTTTTAACTGTGTTTTTTATTTTATTGAGGAAAGTCATCAAACATAATATAACAAGAATGCAATTATGTATACAGAAGAGCTACACAACAAGACACCAATCTGTACACAGTCAGTGATGAGCTAGTAAACAGAAATCAAATTCACTGCTTGTTGCCCAAATTGCTTCAGACAACTGTCTCTCTCTGTAAACTATAGTCTAGGCATTTGGATTTCTATCAAAAACCCAAAACTACTTTATAGAATATCAAAGAAAAAGGAACAACAAAACAAAAAAAGCAAAATGACATCACAACAGTAGCAGACCTGGACAGGAAACAGGGGGAAAGACGGGGGTAAAGGAATTTTCTGATGGACATAAGCGTTAGTCAGCAGGCTAGTGCTTCTATAGTGTAACCGCCCACCAATTGTACTAGTTAGTGATGACATTTCGAATGGGACGCCATCGCTCAAGGCCATAGAAATAATAATAAAAATAATGTAAAAAAAGGAACTACCCTAAATACCTGTAAATTCAGTACAGTCTATAAAGACTGTTTAGGCCATAGTGATTAATTAACTAAAAAAAAGAAAATGAATCAGACAACCCCTTTAAAGGGGTTTTGCCAAGAAGTGAGTTCCTCACCTAACAGGCTGATACTCCCCTCTTGAGGCTTGAAAAAGGGGCGTTGTGTTTCTGTGTTTAAAAAAACAAGTACCTCCTCTGTGATGTCATCACTCCACCTCCCATGCACATTCCTGATACTCGGTCTCTGAACTGAAATTTGTACTTGAGCAAACATGTTATTTGGCTAATCCACAGGGGATAAGTGTATTGTGCACAAGTTTCTCCCTCTTATCTGCTCAGGAGAGAAGATGAGCTCTGAGCAAGCAGCGTCTTTCATTTGTTCACGAACTGCTGCACGGGGGAGAGGAGGGCTGAGCAGGGAGCGTCTGCATGTTTACTCAGATAATTATATTACAACCCGCTGCAGAGGGTCTCACAAGGAAACCTTATATGTTTCATGCCCATTAGATTAGGGATGACTGCCCAAGTAAGATGTTTTTGGATTCCTTTTTGCAGTTAGCAAATCACTGTATATATAGGGTTTCCCTGCTGATATAATAGGTGGTGTTCCACCAGACTTGATAATAGAAAAGGAGTTATTCCTTCACAATTAGAAAGGGATAAATTTATGAGACAAATGGAGAGGTTAGAAATCAGGTTTTTAAAAAGTGTGTTATAGAGGTTAAGTGTTGTACATTATATAAGTTAAGTTTTAGTGCTTTATAGACTGAGAACTGATAGAGTTTAAGTTTGCCTATGGCAAAATAGTGAGTATAGTAGTTGAAAGTCACTCTTTGTTCTCTTACTAGATTCCCATTTTTTTTTAGACTACTCTATACAAAAGACACAAGATCTTTTCTCCCCAGTCCCTTCAAAGCTCGTTCATGTTCCCTGCCATCAGATAAGATGGCAAGCGACAGATCAGCTCCTGTCAGCTCCTGTTCGTAGCTAATGTAAACATTCAGGAAACTAAGGGCATGTAAGTCAGGCTGTAGCTCTCAGAGGCTTCACTTTTTTTAATTACCTATATTTAGAAAAGTGATTAAATACCCATTTTGGAGGATCCCATGTCAACATTAGATCGTGGCAAAACCCCTTTAAGGAAACCCACCGGTAAACGATGTGTGTATGTGTCTAGATAGATCCAACTTCTAAATGTTAACTCATCCACTAAACCTCCTTTTCTAATGTGCAGTTATGTGACTACTGTTCATAAAAAGAACTGGCTCTCTGCATAAAAGCAAAGTTTTACTTTGTGACTGTACTAAAATGCTTCTTAACAATGGCTTCCTTTGTGTCACCTTGCCTTTGGAAGATTGGATCCAAGTGGTAATCACACAAGGCAGTTATGCTGATATTCTGTAATATAGTTTTTTAGATGTAAGGCGTCCTGACCCAAGCATGATTCTGGAGACTTGATTTGGGACTACACGCTTCAGTGTCTTGGAGAGCGATGTCCCTTTAATGTGCCAGCCGTCTCATTATTTCCTTTTTATAGGCAGGGTCAGGAATGCTCTGCAATAACAATACAGACGTAAGATGGATGTACAAAGATGGACACTGTAAGAAATATGAGGTCAGCGGCTTGTATTTCCTGTCTTGTAGTCCTTCCATAAAGAAGCCCCGTTTTTCCTGTTCGGCTGCATGCAGGTGCTTGTGACTGATTTTATGAAGACTGAGAATTCTGTATGTTTCCAGTAATCTGCGACCCTTTAGGAGTTTTTTTTCTTCTACTTTTCTCTCTCAACCCTTCCCTGCATCATTCAAAGATGGATACTTGATTTATAACCCATTATACTTGTAATGGAGGAAGATGAAAGCAAAAACAAATCTAATGCCTCTTCAATAGCAGAGTAATTATTGAATTGGTTGGCTGAGATCAGTGTGCATTTGTAGTAATGTAGTGTATTGTATGTGTTGCCCTGCAGATCTTGTTTTTCTTGTTATTATTGCTTGATTGTATGTGCAATGTAAAGACTTCAGATCTTTTTCAGTGTTGAAGGCCATGAAAATACCGTGATGCCTTGAGACAGAATCTCCTGTAACGGAAACATTTTGTACAATTTTTTTTTTAACATTCACACAAAGTAGTATTCGTTTGGTGCATTGATAATTGTTGTCAGACATACATTATTTTATTGTTGAAATATCACCTATTTAAAGGGGGATTAAATGATTTTTGATAATATAGCTAGTGGTTGGGACTGCCTTAAAGGGGATGTATCGCTTAATCAGTTTGGCTGTTATCTTGTAGCTTGATTCTCTCAGTTCCTGAAATCCAGGGGCTTTTCTTCCCCTCCCAGCTGGGTATTTCTTAACTGAAGGGGGGTGACATCATTCCCCCTTCACTGTTCATGCTCGCTCCCCAGTCAGTGTGTTCTCCCCCCTCTCTGAGTGCACATGTCTCTGGATCATTCCTCTCCTTTTGCAGTCTTGTTTTGTAAGAGCTGTTTACATACCACAGGCTGCATTCAGTCTAGACAGCCTTCTATGAACTCAGAGCACTAATCTCTTCTCTTCTCACAGCTGGAGGTTTGTTACAATTGAATCCAGTCTTCTATGAACTCCTCCAGAGCACATATCCGTCTCCTTTCTATGCAGGAGCATTAGGCACCGAGGCACAATTCTGCTGTTTTCTGATTGTAGAAGCAGCTTCAGTGGCACTGAGGAGCTGGTGGCTGTACAGAGTGAATTGTTGCCGGCCCCTTATTCTGAGTGAGAGAGGCAAGAATGCGCGCTCCTGTGAATACGACCGGGGGCCAGACAGAATGTAAATTAGTAGAGCCTTCAGCCAATGAAATGAAAGGAGATAAGGGACATCAGAAAACAAAGAGAAGGGAGACAGTGAAAACAAGACAGCTTTGCAAATGACATCCAATTGCAAAGTTGCTTGTTTTCACTGTCCCCTTATTCTGAAGACCATTTAATGAAATGATACAACCCCTTTAAAGGAGTTGTCTCACTACATTGATTCATCCTGTTTTCTTGGTTTCATTTTGAATTCAGGGGTGTTTACTGGCTTCTACTAGGCTGCAGTAGAAACCAGGTCTGTAGCTATAGCAACCAGTGCTGACAACCTATCAAGAAAGATTGAACAGGTCTGTAGCTATAGCGACCTGAGGAGCCGATGCAGCCCATACAAGAGGGGATATCTCAGAATAGGTAGGACACTGCTAATGGACATATATTGCAAAGTGACTTGTTTATGAAAGATCCTTAACATAAAAAGCAATCCTTGTAGTGAGACAACCCTTTTAACATAAAATGTAACAGGTGCTGACCTCTCCTGATGCCATCTGTTTTTACTGCTACTGGAGCTCTGTTGTTACCTGGTACAACTCCCAGCAGAAGTGACAACATTTTATTCAACATGGATCATGAATCTGTACACATTGGCTTTTTTCTCGCCATGATAAACATCAGAAACGAGATGGACTCCGTTATAAACCAGTAATTTGTTGGAATCCAATATACTTTACATTGAAATGTTAAGAATGGAGCCAACTGTGTTCTTGTATGCTTTCAGAGAGGGTCATTTGATTTGCACCCTAAGTTCATTTTGTTATGAATAGCTATGAAGGTAATGCAAGGCCCCAGTAATACCCATCGGTGTAACACCGCAAAAGGTTAGCCAAAACCTGTTCTCGCCATTAAAGCAATGTTACTAGGATTTTGGCTCTTGTGGGCAAAAATAATTTTAAAGGGTTGTCTTGGAGGTTAGAGGCTTAACTTGTAGGGCAAGTACGTTTTTTTTTACTTAAATAAAAGCGTAAAAAATAAAACATGCATTGCTCTATGTGGATCCAGCACTGATGCTTTGGTGGGTCTGTGCCATACATCCATCTAACCACATTAGCCACTCATTAGCAGTGATGCTAGAATCTACTGAGATCAGTGATTGGCTGCAGTTGTCACATGGATGAATATGATATCGTCATCACATGAAACATAAAATCAAATGGGGACCATCAGAGCATTGTAGTTGAAGTGTCAGGGAATTTAACAGGTGAATAACGATTTATTTATTTTACTTATTATGAGGCTATGTCTCCACTGCACACATTTTCGGTCGTTTTTTCAGCTTTTTTCATTTTCTGAAAGTGCTGAAA
This sequence comes from Phyllomedusa bahiana, assembly GCA_025379985.1. NCBI lineage: Eukaryota > Metazoa > Chordata > Amphibia > Anura > Hylidae > Phyllomedusa > Phyllomedusa bahiana. The sequence continues at coordinate 104,247 of JAODAL010008710.1, read as the reverse complement.
AAGACGATTGAAAACAGATGCCATAGACTTTAAGGATATGTTCACACGGCTTATTTTGAAGCGCATTTCGGAACTTATTTCGCAGCGTACTGCGCTTAATACGTGGAGAAATGCGCCCCATAATTATGGTAATCCAGAGCTCTCCTCTCCCCGCTTGTACAATACCATCATATTTTACGCGCGGTGAGATAAGTGATATGTCAATTATTTGCGCCGCTTACACGCCGCAAGTGATGCGTGTCTATGAGGCCGGCGGGCCTTGGGAGTACACACTGTACGCGCCGCAGTACATCTTGTGAACATACCCTAAGAGTAAAAACGTTCTGTTGGTCTCCACAGAACGTTTTTTGAAACAACTGCTGGATGTTTTTTGTCACATTTTTGGAGTGTTTTTTGCAGACATCCACAGCAATTATAATGCTGTGCATTTCTCAAAAAAATGCAACAAAATACACAAATGCACCAAAAAACGGTCGTTTTTTGGTCTGTTTTTGACATGCATTGGACAAAAAACTCCGCTTTATGAACAGTTTTAGAATTTGGTTTTCAGTGAGATTTTTGTCCAATGCCGTGTAGACCTAGCTTACCATTACCTTGAGGTAGTTTATTTTCTTACCCTCTTGGACACCTCTTTAGCTCTCTGCCCCACCATAGTATGGCTCATTTGCTTTTTGATGATATAGTTGCTTGTAGTATATACTCATTTTCTCTTTGTCATTGAAATTTATTTGCCCTCCATTGACTTCCTGGTGACTTTGTGCTCGGACATAGTGGTCAGTCTGAACAGAAGAGCTGATTTGTGCACATAGTAGTACACCTGATGCCAAGTAAATTTAGAAAAAATTTAGAACAGAGACATGGACCTCACATCTACAGTATAAGTTATACGTTTATCTACTTCTTAGAAAAGTTTGTTAAAAAAACAAAAGGTTCTTGGTACTGATTATGCTCAAACTACATAAACCTACTTGGCTCTTCACAGTGACCTCTTTTTAATGAGTTTCTACCCTAAAATTTGCAGTACTGTGTGGCAACCACTGCACCAGTAGGTTCAGTTACCCAACAGCCTATCATTAGCCCTGTTATCGGGCTTAAACCCCTGGATATGGGCCAGACCACTCAACAAAAACAGCTCCACGTCAACAATTATCCCTGAATGAGACACAAATTTCTGTCTGTGAAGTCCTACCATAGAGTTGTGCTCAGTGCAATTGGCACAATAAATTTAATTTGACCTCTTTCTAATAGTCAACTGTCCTAAATGATATTGCCCTTATAACTTTTTTAGGTTGTTTCTGATCCTGAGAACATAGCGGCCACTTTCCAGGTTGATAAAACCTGTTCATAGTTTATTTTGTGTTTTTGAACACCTGTGCAAGATCTCATCATCCGTTATGCCAAAGCAATATTTATGGAGTGACCTCCTTATGTTAAAATGCCCTTGGATCTTCGAAGTTTTCTATATCGGTTTTAAAGAGCAGATTAAAGTTCAAGGGGTTTGTTAGCCCACATCATACTGTGCAGGTTTAATAGATACAAATTGCTTTATGTAGTCTTGCTGTTCCTAGGACTAAATGCATTATTGGTTGATTTGTCGATAAAGCAAGGTTGTGCTCAGCCCTGACCTTTATGGACGTTCCTCAGTGAAAGCTTTGTTTAATGAATTACCACAGTAAAAAGACAAATTGCTGTTGTATGAAGTTTTAATTAGGACTTTTAAATGGAGAAATTTAAAATGTCAGAGGAAATAATTTGTTGTGTAGAGAATAGAATAACGTTAAGAAGCTGGGCTGTACTCTTCAATGAGCATTCAAAGCACAAAACCAGTGGCCATCAATGGATGAAACAAAGGATTTAGGGTAAAGGTGAGAGTGTGAGTACAAAGTGGACAGAGTGGTGCATTATGTGGTAGAAATATTGAAAAATCATTCAAATATGGATTTAAGTAATGTGGAAAATGAATTATTGAAATTCTTTAAGAATGTTTCTTGGATTTATATAGGAAGTCAACAGGCCACTATAGGGAAAGTGAGTAATACCTACTAAGTAAGAGTCCTTCTATGCCTGTTTGAAGTACCAGCTGACTTATAGCAAGTCAGTCAGTGGTCCTGTAAAGGAGCCCTCACACTGCCCAGTTGTCGGGCAATGATTTGCCACACAAGTAGTAATACACAATGTACGATTGTTGGTGCAGCCGCATCAAAAACCACAGCATCTCCAAATGTGTGAAAGCACCTTAATGGCAGAGACCAAATACCGGTTGTGAAGTACCGACCGGTATTTGGTCTTTTTTTGGCACACAAGGGGACGGTTCTGTCTGCGGTTTGCGGATTTAAGCCATCCCCCGTCGCACCCACATGTTGATGTTCCACCCGAAAACCGGATGGAAGAATGAACATGTTCTAAGTTTTTCGGAACGCTGGCGGTGTGAAAAACCGCCCGGCAGAAAATCGGTGCAGTGGGGACTTTCTATTAAACTTAATGTAAAAGGTTGACAGTCCGTTTACAGACGGCTTTCAAATCCGAAAGCCGACCGAAAACCTGTGCCCTAACACAACCTCAACATTGGCAGGCTAGGAGTGAAGAAGCGGTCACAGTTGTAGGCAAAGAATTTGTCTATATGTTACCAAATCCTGCAAGAGCTATACCCTATTGTGTTCCCATCTTGGGATATGTAGATGAAATCTTTGTTTCTTTCCTCTCCAGATAGATGCTACTGAAAATGAACCCAAGAGCTTTATCTTTATGAGCAAGGATGCAATGACAAATGCAGATAAAATGCTGGTCTTAATCCATGGCAGCGGAGTGGTCCGGGCAGGACAGTGGGCCAGAAGACTTATCATAAATGAGGATCTTAACAGTGGGACACAAATACCTTACATCAAGAAGGCAATGGAAGTAAGTGCATATTCTATCTACAGCCTTTTACAATGTTCTTGTAAGTTCATACGATGTCGTAATTTGTATTTTTATTTGTTGATCTTAGGCAGTGGCTCCTAGGGAAGTTGGCACCCCTGCTAAATAGCTGATTTTGTCCGTGGATACCACTGCCAGCCAGTCATTTCACCTGAAGTTGCTGCTGTATTATATGGTGGCCATTCAGATGATTGGCTGGTATTGTAACAAAATGATCTTCAGAACAGTAGTCATGAAATGGACATAGCCTCAAAGGAGCTCTACATCCTTGTGGGGTCTCCCAATTAGCTTAAAATAATAAAGGTGCCCTGAAAAAGAACATCACAACATGCCTTGATGATGTGAAAACACTTTCTGCCTTTATTCACAAAATGGCAGCTTTTTTATATTTTTGAAGATTAGTAGATAAGAAGCATCACATGTACCTGGCTGTGAGGGTCTATTGGGTACATCCTTATATAAAGACCACTCCCCACAACTCAGGAATGTCTTAACACAGGGTGTAGCTTCAGAAGAAGTGCCATCTTGGATTACAATCTCTACAAACTACTACAGGCAGCCATTTTGTTAACACATTAGTGACAAGAGATATACAGGCAACTTTTACGTGCCATAATATATAGGTATGTGAGGTGATATACTAATTAATACATAAAAATGGAGACACAAAGGATCACACATGTATAACCTTTGTTCCCGTCCACAACAGCCACTCTTATGTTCACACAGCAGTCCATTTGGATTTCGGCTGCAGATTTTATTTCTTGTGTAGTGAATTTTGCCTCGTTTCAGGACATGGATTACCTCCATTTAATGGGGCTGATTCACATCCTGTGTTCCTATGCAGATCCTGTGTGGAAACCATGTGAAACAAGTGATATGTCACTTATTCCACTGCGGATTGAAAAATCTGCATTGGAGAAATTGACGCCACTCAAGCTATGGCACAAATATAAATAATATATAATGAAATTTTCTGTGCTAATGGGACAGTTCTGGTTCTTAGATGGATGTCACAGCAGGGAAGCCACCTCTAGCGTCCATTTCCTCCAGCAGGGCACATGGATTGGGTTTTTTCCAAAAACAATTCCTTTAACAAACATTTTGAGGTTTATGCTGAAAATAAATGAACTTACTTTAAGTAAAGTAGAGGAAAAAGGGAAACTAACACCCAACAATATTAAGATCCAAACCCCTTCTAGTTACTTGCTTTAAAATTCCCTGTTACGATGTGTTCCAGAGAGCAGGATATGTATTTAACAGTTCATGTATTACTCTCTTTTCTAGTAAATATTCTTTCCATTAAATTGCATAAGTAGATTTTGCATTCCTAGTTGCCTGTTTGGATGCAGGTGTCCCTATTGGATTCTCTTCCCTTTGTGTAAGTAACATTCTCAAAATGGATGGACGGAGAGATAATGAAAAGAGTTTGTGTATCCATGTATGGACCATGTTACTGGATGAGCAGATAACTTTGCTTCAAATTGGCTGCACCCAATTCAAAATGTACAGGTGGCTGTAAAACACAGTCGTTTGCACATACATATATTTTTAACTTTGGCTAAGAGGTGCCTTAGGTCTTTTAGGTAATGTAATATTTAAGTGTCACTAATCAGGCAGTTATATACATTTGTAGCTATTAACCTCTTTTTGTCATCTTATATACATGTACATCATGATGTCAGACAGGGTGGTTTTGGGTGGGCTCAGGAGCTGAGCCTGCACCATACATGACAGGTGTTTGCTATTTATGGCACCTGACACCCACTATCAGTGGCTAAGTGACCACATTATTTTAACCAATGGATGGGAAGGATTTTCCGGTTATTATTCCTACTGTACCATGTGGTACTAGTGTATCACAAAAAATTTGAATATCATTGAAAAGATAATTGATATCAATAATTTTAAGGGGTTGTCTCACTACAAGGATTGCTTTTTATGTTAAAGATCTTGCAAAAACAAGCCACTTTGCAATATTTGTCCATTAACAGTGTCCTACCTATTCTGAGATATCACCTCCTATATGGGCTGCATCAGCTCCTCAGGCCGCTATAGCTACAGACCTGTTTGATCTCTCCTGATAGGCTGCCAGCACTGGTTGCTATAGCTACAGACCAGGCTTCTACTGCATCCTATAAGAAGCCAGTAAACACGCCCCTGAATTCAAAATGAAACCAAGAAAACAGGACTGAGATAAGATGAATCAATGAAGTGAGACAACCCCTTTAAGTCAAATAGAGAAACCCATATATTGCATAGACTCATTACAGTATGAATTACAAGGTTCAATATAGTACATTTGTGAGCCCTATAACAAATAGAGTCCTGGAGAAGCCCTTTAGTTTTCAATGATATTCAAATTTTTTGAGATGCACTAGTAAATGTACAATGCACTGCAATATATCAGTATTGCAATGTAGTGCACAAGCAGTAACACCCCCTATTACTGTTTTTACATCACCATATCTCCCAGAAAAGGATTGAATAAAAAGCGATCACACAGCTGTGTACCAAAATGGTACCAACAAAGGCGACAGCTCAGCCCGTAGAAAGCAAGCCCTCACATAGTAAAAAAAAAAAAAAAAAAAAAAATATATATATATATATATATATATTATATCTCACATGGAATTATTATTTGGGTTTCCTGATACATGACATTGTAATAGTAAACACAATGCAAGCTAAACATGACTGCAAACACCATCAGAAATTTCTGCATTTGAGGGCTCAAAGGGATGTCCATCGGGTCAATGCATGGTATGACTGATGACCCCATAGTGACCAGTTGTTATTATTGGTGAACATGTAATACATTGCTCTGTCTTTCAGACAGGGGTCCACTGTTTCCAGTGGCTCTTCTCTCTGGTTGAGACTTGTCGTTTTGATGTCCTATGACTTTTGTATGGCCATATGAGACAGGTCTAACGAGAAAACCCCTTCCTATAAGCCTTAGGTATGCAACTCTCACCCTGGAGCCTTTCTTGATTTCAATATACATAGTGTACCTTGTTCCCTGAGTGCATTTTATGCTTTGGGGTAGACGTGCCACATCAGCATAGGGGATGTGGTGCGTCACGTGGTCAGTAGAAGCCCTGAGTTGTCTAGTAGCCAGCCCCTTACCCCTCTTTAGCACTGTGCTTTCTACTTTGGAAGGTGGCTAATGTGTCTGGATAGGGTTATTGGAGCTGTGCCACTGTCTGTGAATTACTAAACAGAGTGTTGTGGAACTGCGGGGTGGAACTCTAAATCCCAAATGGTGCCCACTGCTTCTGCCAAGCACTGTCTGTAGCCGCCAGGGAAAGTGGAGAGCCAGTCCTGACCTTCTCCATCCCTCCTCCATATGTGTAAGCTCTCAGGGGCCACATGAAATAATGTGGCACATTCGGCCTCACAGGCCTTGAGTTTGTGTGCTTTAGGGTATGTGCACACGGCTTATTTTGGTTCGTATTTCGCCGCGTATTGTGTGTTATATGCGGTGAAATGCATGCCGCAATTACGGTAATCCATAGCTCTCATAGAGAGCTATGGGTTAAGCGTCGCCCCCCCACCCTTCTCCCCACGCGCGGAACATACGATCGTAGTGTCCGCCGGGGGAGAAAAGTGACAGGTCAATTGTTAGCGGCGAATGCGCGCCGCTGACAATGAATGTCTATAGGGCAGGCGCGTTGCTCCGAAACACCCAGCGTATGGTACGCGCCGTAATACACCGTGTTAACATACCCTTAGGGAGACTACGGGGACGTGTTGCTATGAAAACTACATTTTTACAACATACGTTTTTTTAGTAAGCACTTTCTCTTACTTATTAGTTGATGCCAGATTTAGCCTTCAATTTATCTCAAAGCTTGAAGAAACTTTTTGATAGAAGCCCTATCCTCACACTAGTTTTCACCCTATAGATATTTTGAAGTACTACAGTCATATTATTACCAATCAGTCTAATTGAAATTCTGCACAGATAGGTCAAGAACCTATAGCTTTGGCTCGGCAGGCAGAAATTTTAATTGCATGCATTTCCACTTAAAAAATAATTTGTGTAAAATCACGTTAAGGAAAGGTATAATTTCTAGCAAGTAAATACTGTTTAAGCAGTTGAAGAATTATAATTATTTTTGTCTTAATGCTCTTTAAGGATGGAAGCCATTTATGAGGCTTTATATTTTTCACATCTTGCTTCTATTGTTAACAGCTCTGTTAATTGCCTATGTGGAATTATAAGCTTTTGTACGGTAAGACCCATGGAAGGATGCTGAAGTCATAAAAATAAAGAAGTGGAAAAATCAGAGGTTAAAAGCTTATTTTTCCAGAGCTGACAGGTTTTGTAAGCCCACACCAGCCCCCATACGGGAGAGGGAAAACAATAGTCTGACAGCTCCAGTGTTCGGCAAGAGGCTGTTAACGACAGCTTATTCCTTTATGATTTCAACTCTTGACAGTAGACGTGCCAGGTTGTTGCATCGTGGCAGATGTATCATTACCTTGTGGCCCCATCTTGACTGAACAGGCAAAGAAAGCCCACTTGCAGTTCTGAAAATCCAATTACTCATTTGAAGTGTAAGCTCCTCTCCTTATGCAGGATGAAGGCGATGGAAAAAAATCTGCCTGTGATCGTGCTCTTGGATTTTTCAGCATCTTTTCCGTGCTATCTGGTTGCATGAACACACCAGGGAATATTTGGAAATATATTGTAGCTGAGAAGCTGAAGGAGAGAAAAAAAAAAAAAAAGCGCATCACGGTTGAAGAGGTCATGGAGCTTTGCAGCGAGAGCACACAGCAATCTTTAAATAAGTCCTACACACCTTATCCAACATTTATGCCGATCTATCTTGTAATATCTTCTTCAAATATAGGTGTTAAAAATGAAATAAGCATAAATAATTAAACCTATCTCCACAAAAAATAAGTTTCTACCGAGCTAAAACGGACTTAACGTTTCTCCATTACACACATCTGATGTTCCATTCACTGTGTTGGATGCCTTGGTGAGGCTCCAGGGAACTTCTGGAGAAAGAGGTGTGGGTTTTTGAAAGTATGTCAAAAGCCTTGGGGTTTGTATCTGACCAGAATATCAATAGATGTTAAGAAACGTTAACATTAATAAAGAAAAAAAGTTAACCTGTATCCTGGAGAAGGATCTATTTCAAAACTAACACTGAATCGTGCTTCCTTCTAGAATCCACTCACACCTTGTGCTGGTTAGGAGAAGGCCTTGATCTTTTTCATTGAACAGGGACACATAGGTCCTGGTCATTATTGCAATCAATGGGGCACACTTATCAGGTGTTTTAGACAGTTTCTAGACACTTCTGCGATTCATCTGACAGAAGGGGTGTGACTTTGCGGACATGAGATGTGTACACAACACCGTACACCAAATAAAATAGTCACAATTTTGGCCTAATTAGTGGCATTAAAGAGGTTTTGCTACAATCTCATTTCATACCTCCTGCATCCAGCTCTTCAGGTCTGTGTGCTCAGAAGGGGGCATGTGTGATTTGTTTGAATTGCATATCATGTGAAAAAGAAGGATGACATCACCATCCCTTTTCCTCCCTTAGTCAAAGAAAGGTCTGTTTATGTAAAAGCTGTGAGGTGCTAAGAGGTAAAGTTTTGCTCCAGGCAAAATGGGCCCTAGTTCAATCTTGCAGGAACCAAACCTGTGTTTTGTTTTTTCTCTTTATCAATGCTTTTTTTTATTTGCACTGTTTGACTAATTACTTAGGAGTACAGAGGACAGAAGTAGAATGACAGTACCTGGGGGGTTTGAACACTCAGTAACTGCCTGAAAGGAGAAGTGATGTCTGAGCATGTGCGACCAGGACTGAGGAGCTCACAGCCCTGGTCGTCTCCCCTGGAGATGAGCTTTAAACAATGGATCGCTAAAGGAGCAGCTAGAACATAAACGGTGCAGAATTTTTAATAATGATGAATGGTGAAAATGTTTGTTATTTCATTTCCAAGCTTTCCACGTCAATTTTACTTCATGGCAAAACCCCTTTAAAGGGGTTTTGCCAGGACGTGCCTTATCTGCTAAGAAGCAAATGTAAACAAGCCACGGAGCTGAGAGGGAGACACAGCCAGAGCACAGAGCTGCATAAGGGATCGTGTGAAATGCTCACTCAAATAATCAAAACTACAACTTGTGTATTCTGTATACAAAAGACAACGCTTTCCACACAGCTTTAAAGCTTCTTCATGTTCTCTGTCATCAGATAAGAAGGGATCTACTCAGATAATCACACTACAACAAAGGGGGTTTCCCTGTATACAAAAGAAACTTTTTTTTCTACCCGGTTTCCCTTTTGAAAGCTTTCCTGCAGCTCATCTCACAGAAAAGAAGCTTTCTCTGCCCAACCCCGGGCCCAACCCGCCCCTTGCCCGGGTCGTATCTAATAAAGCTTTGAAGAACTAAGGGCAGGAAAAGGCGGGGCCTGAACTCTCTAGGGCTGAAATTTTTGTGAAAACCCATATATTTAAAAAAGTGATTAAATCCCTTTTTTTTGGAGGATCCCACACAAAAATTAAACATCGTGGCAAAACCCCCTTTAAAGTAAGCCAATTTAATAGAAGGTGTTAACTTTGATTAGACAGTCTTCTCATGTGGCAGACTTATTAACGCTCTTATGAATGTAGCACAATTAAAGATTTGTCAATTTTAAAGTTTAAAAGGTTTCTAAGTATTAAAACAGAAATTGTAAATCTGCCCCATTGTCCCAAAACACAATTTTATTATTTTTTTGGTGATTATACAGGAAGTACCTAGTTGTCATCTTGTTGCCAATGTTTTTTCTGTATGAATTTTTTTCAAAAAGGAAAAAATCATTGAACTAATTGAAAAGTCCCAATTTATATTTAAAAAGAAGTAGAGAGATGCATAGTCCATCCTTCTTTGGATCAATTTTATATCCCCAGCAAATTTGGGCATTAGGCAATCTGACAGGTAAGATTTTCCTTTTCAGAGGCCTTCAGAACAATTTTTTCTACCCCCATGCAGTTCTTGCTTATATGATTGTTGAAGCGGTTGCCCAACTTAAAAATAGGCTCAAAAGTGTCCATCCACATGATCGGCCCTTTTGGGGTTTCCCCTTGGGCTTCCCTTTTCACGGTTAAGTATATGTTTGTCTTCTTTCCCTTCTTCCTCTCTGTGTCAAGTTATAATTGTTCTTTTTCTTTTTTCCGGGAAAACCCGACCCCTTGAATATTTTTGGAAAAAAATACAGTGGGGAAAAAAAGTATTTGTTTTAGCCCCCTTTTTGTTGCCCAAATTCTCCCACGTAAAAAGAAAAGAAGGGGGTGTAATTAAAAATCATAGGGAACCTCAAATTAGAAGACAAAAAGAGAAACAAAACCAGAAAATTTACATTTTCTGATTTGAAAGAATTTAAAATTTAAATTTAAGGTGGAAAATAAGTATTTGGTCACCTCAAACGCCCGATTTTTTGGCTCTCACAGACCTTAAAAGTCTTCTTTTAAAACCCCAGGGCCTCCACCCCTTACCCCCTAGGGATGGCACCTTTTGAACTTATTATCATAAAAAAGACACCTGCCACAACCTTTAAACAGTCAACTTTAAACTCCACTAGATGAAGACCAAGCTTTGGGGCTCTTTTTTCCCGCAAAGGGAAACAGGGCAACTGATCCGTATACAGAAAAAGAATGAATGGGGCCAGTATCGTGAAAATTTTTTAGTCAAACCTCCTTTTCCTCACAAGGACATTGAAGATTAAACGGGCTGGGGCGTTTCACATACAATGGGTCCAAGCAAAACCGCCAGGGCAACGAAGGGGTGGCTTTGTAAGAAGCATTTTTAAAGGGCCTTTGGGGGGCCACCAGTCCCCCAGGGTTTCAACCCCATAGAAAACTTTGGAGAGATTTTGGGGGTTCGCTGTTGGGGTCAGGGGACAGCCCCCCAAAAAGTCACAGCTGTAAGGGGACTGCATGGGGGGAATGGGGCCCAAAATACCAGCAACCGTTTTGCCCCCAACCCCCTTTTGAAAGACTTACAGAAAACCTCTGTCATTGCTAAAAAAGGATAGTAACAAAGTATTGAGATGAATTTTTTGTTTTTTGCCCAAAATACTTTTTTTCCCCCATAATTTGAAAAAAATTTTTTCCCAAAAGGGGACAATGTGTTTTGGGGGTTTTGTTTTCTATTTGTCTCTAAGTTGAGCTCTCCCTATGTCAATTAAAAGGCCTCTCTCATTTTTTTAAGTGGGAGAGTTTAAACAGTGGGGGTTTGACAAAAACTTTTTCCCCCATTTAAATTTACAAGAAAATGTAGGTTTTTCTTATGGAAATTTATTGATCATTTATAACACACGGTACAAACTTCGTGAGTTTTATCATTTTATTTCGGGCACTACAGTTTTAATACAGTTGCATTAAAAACCCCATAAGTCGTCGCTGCTCTCCCATTGGTCCAAATAACCGCGCCCTTTTAACTTACCAATCACAAACGAGCTCGCTCTGCATTTCTTTTCCCCATAGAAAAACATGGAAGGGAGCTCCCCGGATTGGGTAAGCTGGACGAGCCCTCTTCCCCCCCCAACCCCTCACATACTAGAATATTTCCCTAGACAGAATAACTTTTTGGGTGCCCCCCTATCGGCCCCTTCTTTCTCCACTCAAAATAGACCATAATATGATTGTGGATTCAAAATTTTTCGCCTGGGGGGTCAACAATCAGTTTTTTTTTTTGCCCTTTTTTGCTGTATTTTACTGTCCGCCTTTCATTTATTGGTCCCAAATTCTCCATAGAAAAATGTTCACTGTCGCTTTATTTGAGCGGTTTTTTGCCGCCCAATGAGAAGAGCTTACAGAATTGAATTACTGTATTTCCCGGCAATTCTCTATACCCCAATTCCTATGTAGAGCCGGCCTGGGCGACAAAGGGATTGTTCGGGATTTGATTGATTTATTTTTTATAGAAGGTTTCAGCTCTTTTTCAGATATTTTACACCTAATAAAAATGATTTTTTTAAATCATACTCCATGCCACTGAGAGCTGAGATTTCATTGCCCCGATCTCTCCATAGACTACAATGAGAAAAGTAGCTCGCGCTCTGATTGGCCGAGATAACCAAGCCCCCGCAAGCTCAACCAATCAGCTCTTTTCTGCAATTTTACTGTATTTTGAACTGTCCCGCCTTTAAAATTGATTGGTCAATACTTCTCCATAGGTTATAATGGGTCCCTGTCGCTCCTATTCTGAGTGGCCAGGATTGCTAAGCCCCCGCTAGCTCAACCAATCAGCTCTTTTCTGCCTTTTTACTGTATTTTGAACTGTCCCGCCTTTGAATTTGTTTGGTTTATACTTCTCCATAGGTTTTAATGGGTTTCACTGTCGCTCCTATTCTGATTGGCGGGTTTTCTGCCGACCAATGAGAATAGCTTACAGAATTTGAATTACTGTATTACCCGGCAATTTCCAAGATCCTAATTCCTGATGTTGCGCCGTTCTGGATTTTTTTATGTTTTTTTTTTTTTAGAAGGTTGACGCTCTTTTTCAGGTAATGTTTTACACCTATTCATACTCCATGCCTCACAGAGCTGAGATGGATTTCTTTTGCGATCTTCTATATGTTTCCTCTCATGTTACGTTCTCGCTTCACTTCGCCTCCTCCGGTTAGTTTAGACCAGAATCAACCAGGTCTGCCTGTCGGAGCTGGCGAGCGCTGCAAAGCGCCGCACTTTGCCGACCTGCGATCGTACACGCCACGGAGTTTTCGAACGTGCCGCGTCCCGCCCCAGAACGCCCACACCGCGCCCAGAGCACGCCCCTTCATGTTAGGCGCAGCCAAAAGTTGGAAAAGGGTGCGCCTAACATTGACATCACCTGCGTCTCGACAGGGGATTCGAGTCGGTGAGGCGCCGTTTCCACCAGAAAACAGGCGCAACTCCCGATCATGCATGTCGCCCTTAGTCTCCTTTGTTTGTAAGATCAGATAACACAAGCTCTTAAACTGCAGTTCATTGTGCTGACAAGGAGATGTCATCCTTGCTATCAGATGAGACAAACAGCAGGGGGAGCAGGGCAGTAACCTAGAGAAACCTGAGTGCACTTGAAGTTGATAAAATCACTTCTACCTTCTCAAGAAAGAAAAATAAACAAAGCAATATATTTGGAAAATGTTTTCGTTTACTGTTCCCTACATGTTGAAAGCCAATCTTTGTAGTGAGACAACCCCTTTAAATTCTTTAGGTTTTCCCAACGGCAATAGCTAATCTTGGGGACACCTTACGTCATGGGACCCTTCCTACAAATAGGGATTGTCCAAAGTGTCAACTTAAAGTGGCTTTCCAGGTTATATTTTGTACAATAAAAATGGGCTGCAACTTCATAATGAAATAAAAAAAACGACTTGCTTGCTTTTGTACTTGTCCTCATTGCAGTGGTTTTGGAAACCGATTAGTTCCATTAGTGAGATCATCTGTGTATTGGGCAACCCAATGCAGTTTCTGCAAGTAATACATGTGAGAACAACAGGCATGAGGTGATAAATCCACATGAAATCCATTGTGTGCAGAGGGCCTTACAGTGAATTTACTGTGCTTCCAGATCTGTGGCAGCCTAGGAGTACTAGGAGGAGCCTACGAGCCTAGGAGGAGTTGTTATGAAAGAAACAAAAGTCTGGAAGATGGATAAGGTTAGACTGCTGACTACATTACTCTTCTGATGACTAATTTATGGTAATTTGCATGTAGCGTACAGAGGTATGTTAAGAAACCTTATCTGTTTGTATATACTGTAAAGGCAAAGCAGTGATTTAAGGTATGTTCACATGTGTTGAGTCCATGTGAACATACGCTTTTCGATACCTGTTTGGATCCGTCTGACCCCCAAACGGACCCAAACACAGATCTAATAATTAGCTGTGTGATTTACATTGCTTTTACTATGAAACATGCATCGGCGTTCACACGAGTGATCACCAATGCGTGTCTCGTTGAGACTTTCGGATCCGTCTTTCGGATCCATTCCAAGAATTGACATGTCGATTCTTGGTCTGAAAGACGCAGCAGGAGCCCTATTTTAAACTATAGGGTGTGATCCTGCTGCATCCAGCTGCTGGATCCGTCTAGGATCCGATCGCTGCAGCGTTTTTGGAAGCGTTTTTCGGATCCAGCGCAGATCCGAAATCGTATCAAAACACACTGTGTGAACGGACAAAAAAAAAAGAGCTGGCAAGCTCTTTAAAGCTAGCGATTGTTTGAACACTTTAATAATATACTGCAATACTTAGGTCTTGCAGTGTATGATGTTGATCCATGGTAGACCTGGGAGCCTCCAATCACCATGCCAAACCATTGACACTGAAGGAGCCACCTTGGTCTGTAAACCATTTAGATGTGGTTGACCATGTCTGGTGGTTTAATGGCTAGCCAGTGTAGCAGGAGCTTGGCTTTCATTTGACAACCACAGGGTTTATTGGTGGATTATGAGGGTTCAGATTTTTTAAAACTTTTTTTGTAATGTGTAAAAAAAAAAGAAAAAAGAAAAGCTAAATGCACTATATAGCCTGTGAAAGACAACAGAAATCTAACATAAAAAGCCATCCTTGTAGTGAGACAGCCTCTTTAAGGCTTGTTCACACATCTGTTTTTACCATTAAAGATCTTACAAAAACAAGTCGCTTTGTGATATGCGTCCATTACCAGTGTCCTACCTACTCCTAGATATCCCCTCTTGTATGGGCTGCATCAGCTCCTCGGGTCGCTATAGCTACAAACCTGTTCCATCTGTCATGGTAGGCTTCCAGCCCTGGTTGCTATAGCTACAGACCTGGCTTCTACTGCAGCCTAGTAGAAGCCAGTAATCACGCCCCTGAATTCAAAATGAAATCAAGAAAACAGGACTGAGGAAAGATGAATCAATGTAGTGAGACAACCCCTTTAACTTGGTGTCTGCCATCAGACTTTGGAAATAAAACTACCGTATATGATTGTAGAAACCATTTGGATTCATATAAAACCTTCCTCAGATTTGGTAAAACAAAAAATGCGAGCATGATGGAGTCTGAGGTCATTTTATTGTTACCTTCCCAGCATATACTGAGTCCGCCGAATTACAGCTGATAATGACAGATCATTTTCAAGTGCAACATCTAAATTACATGAGTTTTAGTGAAGTAGATACAAGAAAATTGTGTTTTCAACTGTTGCCTTTTCTGAACTGATGTTTTGAGGAATGTCAGCTTTATTTTGATGATCATCATGAAAACATCAGGTATTTAACTATTGAACAAACTAAAACAGGAATTGTCTTAAAAAATATTAACAAATTACAACATCAAAAATTCTTCTGCAAGTATGTAAGGTCATTAGCAGCTGCAGGCGTTTCATCTCCCTTTGGGATGTACTTGTTTAGTTTCTCTCACTTACTGCCTGTGGCATTGAATGGTAAAATTCAGACATGTTCTTCCCCTTCGAGGAGTCTCTAGGGCAGTGTATAAGTCTTTAAAATTAATAAATGGTGTTGCATTTTCATTATCACCCACGACTACAGTTTGCTGTGCATCACATTTTACAAAGGAACAAATGTAGATTTCTAACAAGCTGGTCATGCACTTGCCGTTAGTGTGAGGCATCTAAGGTTTACCATGCCTGTTTTTTTTAATTTTATTATAATTATCTAATACCATAGACCATCATGAAATGTATATCCCATAGGCGATTATACTACATAGCCAGTACCTATTTATTTTATCCCAGTGATTTTTGTCATGTATCTTAAATAAGAAAGTTTTCCCATATACGCAGTTCTTGTAATAGTTGTGCTTCCGACCATGGCAAAACTGCAGCAAAAGTTGTAGGAAGGTTGTAAGTGGGTTTGTGCTGCATCACTACTGCTTAGTGGGAACTTGGCATAATAGAAGAAAGCAGCAATTTATATAATATATACTATGAAGATACATTGTCCCCTCAAAGGTCTTTTATTACCCTCATAACAAAAAATTTTGTAAAAAAAAAAAGTTAAAATAAAAACAAATAACTAAAAAAATATTAAAATAAATTAAAAAAAAAACACTGTTACCTAATAATCCAACCAGCGCAATGTATAGCAAAAAAAAACAAAAAAAAAAAACACCCCAAAAACATAAACTTAAGAGCAACTATAATTAAAGTGACAGTTTTGGGGTCCATAGGGTGTTTTTTTTTTAAATTTTCATAGATTTTAGATGTCATGTAGCTTTCTCAATTCACAAACCTAGCTTCATCCAATACTCAAAATTCTGCTGGTTTCGTTATGTCCAGATAGAGGCTGATCTCCATTCCACTGTCTGACGTAGAAAGAACTTTCTGTAACGGGTTGCACCTTAGAAACAAAACATCTTTATTGCAATATATTTGATGTAGCACAGAAACGTACATTAGTTTAAAGGGGTTGTCTCACTACATTGATTCATCTGACCTCAGTCCTGTTTTCTTGGTTTCATTTTGAATTCAGGGGGTTTTTTTATGGTTTCCCAATAGTTGCAGTAAAAGCAAGGTTGTAGTATAGCGCCAGTGTGGCAGTACAGGAGATATTAACAGGTCTGTAGCTTTAGTGACCTGAGGAGCTGATGAAATCCATACAAGGGGTGTTAACTCTGAATAGGTAGGACACTGTTAAAGGGACCTTTATTACAAAGTGATTGTGTTTGAAAGATTTTAAAAAAAAGGCAAACCCCTTTTTGTGGAAAACCCCCTTTAAGAAAAATAAGCCGTTTATGTGCATAAAGTGGAAATCCATGAGGTTGAAACCACACATGAATGAAGGGCTTCATGGAAGCAAGTGAGGTGATATACTGTAAGGCAAACTTTTATTACATTAAAATGAAACAATCTCCGCTATTTGGTTTACCTTTTATGTTTTGGTCATTTTTAATTGTTTTTAGAGGGAACCTGTTACATTGAATGTGCTGTCTGGTCAGCAAATTGTTAAGCAGGAGGAGCTGAGAAGATTGCTATGTAATTTTGTTTGGAATCATTCAGTGCAACTTGCGATTTATTCATTTAATTCACTGCTTATTCTGGGTTAAGGAGAGCAGTAGTTGGTCTTATCAGTAACTGACAGCTATCTCTGTATGCACACAATACACTGCTCTTCAGTACCTGGAGCCCAGTAGAGTGTTGTAAAAAGGTGCAATATAAGCCACACTGTATATATTTTGCTATACTTAACATTTTATAAACACTGAAGCTTTGGAATATTATAAAATTTGAGTCACAGAGTAGAGCTCCAGTGGGGCAGAGCAGCTGTATGCATGAGTAGACAACATTATCTAGTTTAAAATCAATAAAAAAAGGTAAATAACTTAAAAAGTTGAATTCATTTCTATTTGTGAAATGTTGTTAATAGATTAAATTATGATTTAACTTGCTCCACAAATTTTAAGTAGGGAATCAAGATTTCCTAGCTAGGTAGAAATCTGCCTCACCCAGCATTCTTATATGAAAGAGGTTATTCATCAATAGATGCCATATTATTATTAGGAAGGTTGTTGCATGACCCGGCTTGTGGCTGATATGGTGTCATGGGTATACTTTTTTTTTAAAGGAACTTGAAACCTAGAATAAACAATGGAAATCAACAGTAATTATTATTGTGCCATTATTTCACTGACTGTAGGATTTTCTGCATGTTTCTAAAAGAAAGTTTTGTAGAAACCTGCAGAAAACAAAGGGGTTTCAGCTGGGGACCCTAAGAAGGTGGTGGTGGTGTTGGGGGGGGGGGGGGGGGCTGGGGGAAATCTTTTTATCCTACTGCAGCCAGGGCACAGGATGGAGTCCCCTTGATCCGGCCAGCTGTTTTATAGCTATACATAGGATAGTGTGGAGTAAGAATGGGGAACGGCAGATCAAAATATGGAGGAGGAGGTAAAGGAAGGATGCACCAGTGTATATATAGATACGCTGATCACAAAAAGTTAGGCTTATTTGGTTTTCATGTGAAATATATGGAAAATGTAAACATTTCACGCTACAAAGACATTTTATCCTGAAAGTCGGCCATTCAAGTTTTAGCATACATTGTTGATTTTGTAATCTAAATCAATTTAATGAAACAAAAACCAACAACAGCGGAGGATTTAGACCATCAAAAATGTCAGTGTCCCAATAACGTGTCATGTGGCCTTGAGCATCAATTACAGCTGGACAACGATGTCTCATACTGTTCACAAGTTGAGTTATTGACTGTTGGCACATGGCATCCTGCTCTTCTTGAAGGGAACCCCTTAGGTCATTAGGGTTCAGGGTGCAGAGGTATGAGTGGCTGATTCCAAAGGTTTTCTAGGGGGTTCAGGTATGGAAAAAGTGCAGTGCTCTTCGAGATCAGCAAGTTGTGCAAAAAGTACTGAAACCTTTAACAGTTGGACATGTGCATTCATGACATGAGAGATGGTCTCATTTAATCATTTAGTTAATTTAAAAATAAATTCAAATTTTTTTATTTTCATCCTAAAATTTCAATCAAAAGCCAAATACCTATAACTTTTTGTGAGTAATATGTATAGCCATAGAAAAAAATTGCCGCACTCATCCGAATAACGCTGAAAAAACTGTGGGTTTATTTCCACATTACAAGACCACATTTTCAAGTCATTGATTGGGGCTAATCCTCACCCTAAACAGAGGCAAAACCTGCCACTACAAAGTGAAACTCCATGGCAGATAAACGGCTTATTTTGGGACGGATTTCAGTCTGAAATTTGCGTCGTACTGCGCGAATTACGGGCTGAAATTTCCTTTCCCAGTCATCACGGTAATCTAAAAGTTCTCATAGAGAACTATGGATTCCGTTTTCCTCTCTCCGCTCACAAAATAGGCGGGGCGGGGAGAAAGTGACATGCACATTATTCACGGCGGTGCCAGGGCCCCGCCCCGCTGCCGAGCACACGGCGTCATTGTGGGCGAAATCCATCCCGCAATTACACCGTGAATAAGCCGCGTGAACTCGGCCTAAGTCTCTGCCCTTTTTCAGCGCATGAATTCACACAGATTCACCATTAATAACAGCATAACTGATCTTCCTGTGGCTGCACACTTCTCCAGAGAAGACCACTCCATTGAAGATTTTCAGGTTGTGGTTCTAATGGGACATTTTAAGGTGCATAGGGAGAGGAAGGAATGGGAATTTACATTAATACAAAAATTTCAAACTTTGCAAAATGGACTAAATAGACTAAATATTCATGCCAGTTTCATATCACACTATGTGTGAACTGTGAGGGCCACAAATCACGACCTGAGAGCAAAGAGATGAGAGCAAAATTACTGATCCCTCAGTCACACCTCACAAGTTTCCAGATTGTTTATTTCTTGACCTGTTGTGAATAACTTTTCCACTTACATTGCATTTTGTTATTTTTAAAGATTCTAAGTTCCTTTGAAGGTCCATGTTTTCTGTGTATAAAAAGTCTGTAAATTTTCAGTTCCTTGTATAACATCATGTCTGATGAAGAGAGCCAGTGCTCTTGAAAGTTTACCATCAAACATACTCAGAATCCAAAAGGTATCGCCTGATTTCTTCACTCTTCTACTACTTTCTATGGCTAACATGGTACAGCATTATACTATTGGCTTCCTGCAGAAATCATATTTTCAGCATGAAATCCCCTCAGTTTTGTATATTCTGTGACAGACCTTTTACCAGATAAACTGCAGGTTGTGGTCAAACCTTCACTTCTCTTCACAAGCTCAGCTGCTTCTGTTTGTTTCTGTGTGAAATAGAGATACCATAGATAACATGTAAATCCAGCCATTTAATAGTGAATGATGGTAGGCAGTCATGTGGAATATCAGGCAGGCAGCAGCCACTGCCACATGGCTAATTTATCAAGCTTGCTCTATGATGTGATGCGGTAAGATAAACTGCTTCCACATTTTATGATGGCATGGTGTTTGGACTTTCTTTCCTCGTTTTCCTAATGTTTTAAAAAGTGCTATGAATAGTTAAAGTGATTCCACAGCAAGATTTGTGCATGATAATAAAAAAGCAGCACTACACTAGTCACGCCTTCTGTTTCTGCTTGTTTGGAATAAACAGCAGGAAATACTATAAGGCTCACTATATATAGCTGGTCCCTTTACCGAACAACTCACAGAAAAAAGAGATAATCATAGGAATATAGAAAACCGTTTCAAAGATCAAAAGAAAAATTCCTAAAACAATAATCTTTAATAGATATACATTAAAATAATTATCCGTTATATATAAAAATGGCCTCACACATATAGCCATTATACAAATATGCAACTGTATATGTATAAAGTACCCGGTGTATATCAGTACCTAAATACAAATGCAAGTGGACAATGTCTAGCTAATCACTGCAAAAAAGACATTGTACCAAATACCTATTAGCAGGGAGAAGTGCCCTATAAGAGGGAGGAAATGTGGTCAAAAATGTGGTAAAAAAACTCACGGTTCTGAAGACCTTGTCACAGTAGACTCCGTAGCCCCATTGGACCAGTATATACCATATAATAGAAAAAACGACTATCGCTATCACTATTACTAGTCCTATCCAGATAGAGCCACTCGCCCCCCCCCCCCCCCCCCCCCCCGAAAAGGGCGACCCCACCTCTCTGCGACTCACCCTAACTAACTAAATTATACAGTAACATACATAAAGAACACAGACATAAGTCCCGAGCGTTTCCCAAGATATGGTTCATCAGGGGATAATAATTATACATCTGTGATGAGAGATGATGGTCCAAGTGATGGCATGATGAGGCCATAAGTAAGTGCCAGACAGTATATCACCTATATACCCACCCCTATTAACCAAATAAACTACTCAGCCAATCCAATGCCACTTTACTCACCAATGATACAGGAGTAAAGTCCTTGCACATGCTCAATAGCAAAACAAAGACGCCAAACACCACATGTTCCGCGCGCCTCCCGTTCCGCCAAACCGGAAGTGGCAAACCGGAAGTGGCAAAATGAAAGTAATTCACTTCAGCACATGCGCCCCAAATAGGAACTAGACTGGCGAAACGAGTGCAAACGCGCACGCGCCTGGATCCCCGCCGCGCAACTAGCAAACCAGTGCACACGCACCCCATAGACAAGGGCGCACTCCCTGCTAATAGGTATTTGGTACAATGTCTTTTTTGCTGTGATTAGCTAGACATTGTCCACTTGCTTTTGTATTTAGGTACTGATATACACGGGTACTTTTTACATATACAGTTGCATATTTGTATAGTGGCTATATGTGTGAGGCCATTTTTACATATAAAGGATAATTATTTTAATGCATATCTATTAAAGATTATTGTTTTAGGAATTTTTCTTTTGATCTGTGAGATGGTCCCTTAGCCGCCACTATTAATTGGTTCTGGAGTGACTATTGTGCGTTGGAACCATAATTCAATGAAAAACTTCAAATTTTTCATTGAAGCCCCAAAATGTCACCCAACATAATGCAAAATGAAGAAAGTGAGGCAGATAACTAATTCAGATAAAGTACTTTTTTAGGGGTGCGTCTTAGGCTATGTTCACACGGGCACATTTCGGCGGGCATTTCGCATCGTATTGTGCTCTAATACGGGCGAGATGCACACCGAAATTACGGTAATCCACAGTTCTCATAGAGATACCTCTAGCTCCATAGTATCCCCCGCGACGCGGTCCCAGGCCCCGATGGCTTCCCTGATAGCCCAGCCCTAACAAAGGCTTCCGGGCTGTCCGAGACAGCACTATGCCTGGCCATGCCCACAAGGCATAGTGATTGACAATGCTCTCCAATGTAACAGCGATCTGAAGATTACTGATACAAGTCCCCTACGGAACAAAAAAAGTGAAACACACACACAAAAAAATAAAATAAAAACACGTACATCACCCTTTCCCTTTACAAATGGCAATCGCTCCAAAAAAAATCTGCATATTTTGTATCGCCGTGTGCATGACGACCCACCCTATAAATCTGTCACGTTATTTAACCCGCATGATCAACACCATAAAAAAAAGTCACGGAATTGTAATTTTTGTTCATCCCACAGCACATAAAACGGAATGACAAGTGATCAAAAAGTCATATAAACGCCAAAGTGGTACCAATTAAAACGTCGGTTCATCCCGCAAAAAAATCCCTTACACAACTCTGTAAATGCAAAAGTAGAAACTTTTATGACTATCAAAAGTTAGTGATGCATAAATATTGTTGTACACAATAAAAACACTTTTTTTAACGCACTCAAACATAAAAAAAACTATTTAAATTGAGCATTACCATAATTGTATCCGCCCACAAGGTAAAACTAACTTGTCTTGTATACTGCACTGTGAGCGCTTTTAAGATAAAAAAAACAAAAACCCACTAAGATTTAAATGTGATAAAAAACCCGTGTCCCTCTTCTATACAACTCTGTACACAGAAAATGTAACAATTTTGGCTTTTAGACTATGGCGATGCAAAAACGTGTTTTCCCTTTTGAATGAAAGTGCTTTAATTGTGTAAATGCAGTAAAACATAAAAAATACAAATTGGGTATCGCTGTAATCTTATCAACCTGCTGAGTAAAACTAGAATGCATTTATACTGCACGGTGACTGCTGTAAAAAAACAAACAAAAAAAAAAAACACTACCAGGAGTGCTGTATTTTGTTCAAAACACCTTGATAAAAAGCAACCAAAGCGTCATATGAACCCCATAATGGCACCAATAAATATTCAACTCATCCCGCATAAAACATGCCATTAATCAGCTCCATTTACAGTCATTACAGTAATTTACATTTAAAGTTATGGCTATGAGACTATGACGACATAAAAATGCAGTTTTTTTACAAACGGATTTTTATTGTGTAAAAGTAATAAAATTTATATAATTATAATTGTACCGACTGTCATAATCCAGTTATCCTGTAATTAATACCGCAGTGCGAATGCTGTAAAAATTAAGCACAAAAAAACAATAGTGGAACTGTATTCCCCCCCGCAGCCTGTTTTCATGGCCCAGTACTAAACAAAATTGTGGAACAACTGTGCAACCAAAATGCACAATACACTCTTAGATGAGATCCATGAGGGGTGTTGAATCCAACATAAGGTAATTTCTAGTAGGTTTCACCTGTTCCAGTACTTTGAGGGCTTTGTAAATGTGATATGGCACCTACCAAAATCTGGTTCCAAAGCCAAATAGCTCTCCCTCCCTTGTACACCCTGCCATGCGCCTAAACAGCAGTTTACACCCACATATAGAGTAGGGCTAAAAAAAAAAAAAAAGTGAGATCTGTGTGGTCCATATTCTCGCTTCCCCCCTGGATATATTATTTAAAGGGGTTGACATACCACATTGTTTCATAGAGCAAAGCTGCATTCTTTCATTCATGCATCCAGTCACTTCCTGGTCAGGCTGTGGGTAGTTAGCATATAAACTCCTTGTATTCAGGCTTCTGCTAATTATTCTACATAGGATAAAAATCTCCTGCTACCAGGTCCATAGGTTCTTCAGGGCTAAAGTAAATAGTAGTAATTAGGGGGCTTTCACACAGCGCAGTGTTGGTGCAGTTTTAACTGTGCTCCAGTTAAACTGCCTTTATTACCAGCAAGCTTCTTTCACTTATCTAAATTGTCTGGAAAGTGAATAATCAATTAGTGTGTTTGTAATCCACAAGACTTAAAACATAGTAATTGATTACTTACTTGAAACACATTTCTGAACAATTTAGACAACTGAAAGAAGCTTGCTGCTAATAAAGGAAGTTTAATTGGAGCACAGTTAAAACTGCAACAAAACTGCCTTGTGTGCAAGCACCCTTAGTGTCTTGCCAGCAGTTCTGTGCCAGCGACCTGTGTAATGTCACTCCCTGCTACCAGATAAGGCAAACAGCAGGCGAGAAAAAGCAAAGCAGGTCAGTAGCTAGAGAAACCCGAAGGCCCTCAGAAGGTGATAAAAATCATCTGTAGCTCCTCACAAAAAAAATGAACAAAACAATATATTTGGAAATTGTCTTCATTTAGTGTTCCCTGCATGCTGAAAGCAAATCCTTGTAGTGAGACAACCCCTTTAAGGGGTGTAGTTTCCAATATGGGGTCTATTTAGGAGCGTTTATTAAATTTTAGCACCTTTGGGTGTCCTTAAACCTGTAATGGCACCTAAAAAATGTTTTAAATAAAATGAGACCCCAAAGTCCAGTAGGTGCTCCACCTATTCTTAGGCTTGTGGTTGAGCCAGATAGCGCACCAGGGCCACATATGGGATATCTCTAAAAACGGCAGTATCTGGGGAATTAATGTTCAGTTGCATTTCCCTGGAAACATCTACCATGTTCCAGTTAATAATGTATAAAATAGAAAATCTGCAAAAAAAAAAAAAAAAAGTGAAATTTTTACATTTCCTCTCCACTTTGCTTTAATTTCTGTGAAACACCTAATGGGTTAATAAACTTCCTAAATGCTGTTTTGAATACTTTAAGGGGTGTAGTTTATGGGGGTATCTAACATATAGGCCTCTAAAAGCCAAATCAGAACTGGACTGGTCCCTAAAAAAATGTATGTTGCAAATTTTCTTTAAAATGTGAAAAATTACTACTAAAAAAATAAAAATAAAAAGAGATTTAGAAAAAATGATGCCAACATACAGTGGCATATGGTAGATGCTAGTTGTAAGCTATTTTGTGCGGAATAACTGTCTTACATGGAGACATTTTTGTTACCATGTTGGTGATAATTTTCATCAATAAACACAGGATTCTATGGACCAAAATTTATTATTAACTTAAAGCACAATGTGTCACAAGAAAACAATCTCTGAATCACATGGATAGGTAAAAGTATCAAAAAGTTATTCTCACATAAAGTGACACATGTCAGATTTGACCCATTAAATCCCCAGGCCTGAAAAGTAGTTAATGACCAGAACATTTTTTTAGCTTTTGCCTCCTTGCGTTTCAACAGTTGTAACTTTTTTCAATTTTTTTTATTATTTTTTTATTGTTTTTTTACACCAATCACATTTCACACTTAATAACTTGTTAGATTAATTCTACAGGTTATTACGGTCATGTGAATACCTTATATGTGTAGGGTTTGTTTTGTGTGTGTAATATATGCACAATTATTTTTTATTAAATATTTATTTTTGTTTATTTTTTTATTCATTTTTTTTACACCTTTTATGTTTTTTACTTTTTTTTTTTTTTAAATCCTTGAAGGGAGAACTGTTTTACATTTATTTTTTATACTTAGTAATGTATTAGCATATCCATATATGCTAATACATTATAATCTGTGTCAGTCTGACACAGGCAGTGATCAGGACAGCACACAATCTTTCCTGGTCACTGGCTTGTTAAACAGACAGCCCTGGGGCCACTCTAGGTGCCCAGGGCTGACAGTGCAGCCGTTCCCTGGACTCCGTCGGGTCACCGGGTGTTCCAATCACCCGACAGAGGAGAGAAACCCTTTGATTGCGCTGCGGTGACGATCCGCCGCAATCAAAAGGTTAAAGCATCGGGGAGCGCTTCCCAGTGCTCGCAGGATCTGCGCTGGGATCAGGGCTGTGTAGTACAGCCCTGATCCCAGCGCAGCTACGGCGCTCGGAGCCGCAAACTCCGATGTCTGTAGCGACGCCAAAAGACATCACTGTAGACAAACGACCCGCACCAGCTGACGTCAAAAGTCAGTGGGCGGTCGTTCAGGGGTTAAAAAATGGGGCTGTGTCATGGAGGTCAACACTGTCTGCAGCTGTAAAGGGTTAAAGGGGTTGTCTCACTTCAGACATTGATGACATGTCACGAGGATATGCCACCAATGTCAGATAGGTACAGGTCCCATGTCTGACACCCGCACCAATCTCGAAAACGAGCCTCTAGCAAAGAGGTGATCATGGCTTTCCCATTGAATTGAATACAAAATCTTGTCTCTTGGCTGTACTCGAAACTCCCATGTATTTCAGTGGTAGAGTCCCGACCACCTCTCAGTTCAGAACAGAGATGTTTCAGGTCTAATTTTTGAGCACCTAAATGACATTGATGGCATAGCCTACCGATATGCCATCAATGTCTGAAATGAGACAACCCCTTTAAAGCCCAAAATAGACTGGACCTTTAGGCTGTGTTCACATGGGGTGGGTGCACTGTGAAGTCTGCAGCTCAATCCATACCATTCCTTCTGAGAAATCGGTGAATTAAAACCTGCACAAACTAGTGCATTTCTTGTGCCAGATTTTTCTGTATATTGGTTTACAGTGGGAGAAGGCATTGAAGTCAATGTACAAAAAAAAAGGTTGCAAAAAATTCACCCTAGTTGATACAGGTTTTAAAGCGCAGATTTTTGTGCAGAAATGCAGTGTATTTGTAGTAAATCTACCCTGTATAAACATAGCCTTAAAGGGGTTTTGCCACAAAGTAAAATTGACGTGGGAAGCTTGCAAATGAAATTACAAACATTTTCACCATTCATTATTATTAAAAATTCTGCACCGTTTAATGATCCGTTGTTTACAGCTTGTCTCCAGGGGATATGACCAGCTCCTCAGTCCTGGTCGCATATGCTCAGACATCACCTTTCCTCTCATGCAGCTACTGTTCAAGTGTTCAAACCCCAGGTGCTGTCATTCTACTCCTGTCCTCTGTATTCCTTAGTAATTAGACAAACAATGCAAATAAATAAAAAAGAAACCTCAATGAGGTCTGTGCATTGATAAAGAGGGAAAAAAACACAGGTTTGGTTCCTGCAGGGATTTGAACCTAGGACTCTTGTGCCTGGAGGCAAAAACTTTACCTCTCAGCTACTCACAATAAACAGACTAGACAGAGGAAAGGTCTGGTGATGTCTTCCTGCTGGGTCACATGATATACAATTCAAATAAATTATACGCCCCCTTCTGAGCACACAGAGCTGAAGAGCAGGATACAGGAGGTATGAAATGAGATCGTGGCGAAACCCCTTTAACCCCTTAACGACCCTGGCCGTATGAGTACGTCCCAGGGCCGCTAAGAGGCTTTGCAGGGGGATCGCTCCGCGACCCCTACCCCACCCCCCCCCCACAGCCGCCGGGTGTTACAGCACGACCGGGCAGCGGCGTCTGAATGAATGACGATCAGTGCCGCGCACCGTTCGTCAGGGTGATCGGCACCATCGCAGCATAGCTGCAGCGATCCGACCACCGGACATTGAAGTGGGGAGCTCCTGTCACTTCCATGTCCTGGTTTGCCGCAGACAGGAAGTGGGGAAACCACCATCTTGGTACACACTAATGCATTGCCTATGCAATGCATTAGACTGTATTGACAATTGCGCCACCTAGTGGTCAAGTACCATAGGTGGCCTCAATGTTAAAGTAAAAAAAATAAAAAAATAAAGTTTTACAGTACAAAAAAAATAGTATTAAAAGTTCAAATCACCCCCCTTTCCCCATTTTACAAATAAAAACAATAAAATAATAAAAAAGGTACACATATTTGGTATCGCCGCGTCCGAAAATGTCCGATCTATAAAAATATAACATCATTTATCCCGTGCGCTGAACACCGTAGAAGAAAAAAAATTCCAAACGCCAAAATTGCGTTTTTTGATCATTTTATGTCACTTAAAAAATGGAATAAAAGTGATCAAAAAAGTCGCATCCATTCCAAACTGCTAGCGATAAAAAGTACACTTCAGCCCGCAAAAAATGCCCCCTCACTGACGTCCGTAGGTGTTAGTACAAAAAAGTTATTGGTCGCACAAACTGGCGCCGCGGCGCAAATTTAAAAAATAGAAAAAGTTTGGAATTTTTTTACGGTACCAAAACATAACGGAAACCCTACATGTTTGGTATTGCCGGATGCGTATCAACCTGTAGAATACAGATAACACATTGTATTGACCGAAGATTGAACGCCTTAAAAGCAAAACCCCCGCAAACATGGCGGAAATACGTTTTTTTTCCACAATTTTTCCCGCTTGGAATTTTTTTGCGGTTTCCCTGTATATTCTATAGTATAGTGAATAACACCATTAGAAAGTACATATTGTCCCTCAAAATAAAAGCCCTCATGTTTCTAGGTAGGTGGAAAAATAAAAAATTTATGGCTCTGGAAAGGCGCGGAGGAAAAAACAAACGTTTCAACAACAAAAAAAACGCCGGGTCCTTAAGGGGTTAAGGATGAAAGGGTTGCTAGTGACTGGTCAATTGTTTTGTAGAAGATCTGGCAAAAAAAATAAAATAGCAAATTCTGAACGATTTGTCTTCTACCCTATCCGTGACCTGCAGTATTCTTGTAATAGTAGAGCATGATATTGATAACGATCGTGTGTCATAGACATAAATTGTAAAATAATGAACATTTCAGCATTTTTCAAGACATTAGTTTCCCTTTCTTGTGTTATTATCAGTCTTTAGTTGCCGTTTTTGCATTATGCATGTAAAGTGGCAGTATTGGATTAGACATGCGGTAAAGTTAATTTTACAGCATCTGTTAAGTAGAGTTAAAGATGCAGATAGCATTGCTTTCTATAACTACGAAGTAAAGCATGGCAGGGAACCTTCCACTGCTGAGAATAATTGTTTTGCCATATAAAAAGGCCTATTTAACCATATGGGGGCTAATGACTGCGATGTATCTTAATCCAAGTTGCTCTATAAACCCTTAGTAATAAAGGCTCCCTGGCGCCCTGAGGGTTAACTGGAGCATTCTGCGCTTTGAACAGGACTGTAAAGTCCCAGAGTTAAACACATGATGCCAGAGTGGGCTTGTGACTGTCATTTCGAGGCAAGGGGATTTAATTGGTGGTTAGGACTGATCTGAATGTGAGGGTTTCTCCACCTCTGCAGAAACAGGATGTTGTCTTCAGCCTGAAGGGAAAATAACACATTTTACTGTAATTACAAGCATTGGATGCTTGCACGTGTATCCCTCCCGCTCCGACAGGGTACACAATGAATAAGTAAGCACTCTCCTGACTTGATGTGTCTTGTGTTAATAGAGTAGTTCTATGACCTTTGCTGCAGCCAAGAGTTGGCGTGCAGGGTGTCCCTCCCATACTTGGCAGCCTGTATTGTTGCCCGGTATGAAGTTGGAGTATGTGGCTCATGAAGACATCAGTAAAGTCTTTAGCCGCAGGTAACCTGATTGCTCGCGGTCTGACTGGCGTTACTTGCTAGTTAAAACTTGGCAGACAGTGAAATACTCGCAGTTAGGCCAAAAACACAGTCTGGGAATGCCCAGAGTCCTGCACATAATTAATAAGTCAGACGGGCACATCGCTAGATGCATTTATTATATTTTTAACTGCTTACAGGAGATGCTTAGGCCAGGAACACTTTTTTTCAGCTAAGTTTAGAAGTTTTCTGTGTCACTGATTTAAAAAGCAGAATATTTGGCTGTGAACGATACTGGCTAAAAATACTGGTGTTGTGAGGCTGTCCGGTGATGGGCATTATTATAGCTGATGCATTATAGAAGTGGTGTGGTCTGGAGCATTGTGCCCTTGTGACCTTTCTACGTTTCCTGGATGCAGCAAAAGGACACTGCTACTCTTCCATTTTAGCTATTGGAAAATGTTTCAGCACTCAGGCTACCTACCCCTGACCTACAGTGAAGGAAATAATTATTTGAACCCTTGCTGATTGTGTAAGTTTGCCCACTGACAAAGACATGAATAGTCTATAATTTTAAGGGTAGGTTAATTTTAACATTGAGAGAGAGAATATGCTAAATAAAATCCAGAAAATCACATTGTATAAATTATATAAATTTATTTGCACTTTGCAGTGAAAAATAGGTTTTTGATCCCTCTGGAAAACAAGACTTAATAATACTTGGTGGCAAAGCCCTTGTTGGCAAGCACAGCAGTCAGACGGTTTTTGTAGTTGATAATTAGGATTGGGCACATGTCAGAAGGAATTTTGGTGCACTCCTCTATACAAATCATCTCTAAATCATTGAGATTTGACCAATCACAATTGACCAATCACTAGCAACCCTCTCATCCTTAAACTCCCTCCATTATTTTTTTATGGGATTAAGGTCTGGAGAATGGCTAGGCCACTCCATGACCTTAATGTGCTCTTTGTGAGCCACTCCTTTGTTGCCTTGGCTGTATGTTTTGGTCATTGTCTTGCTGGAAGACCCAGCCAAGACCTATTTTTAATGTCCTGGCGGAGGGAAGCAGGTTGTCACTCAGGATTTTATGGTACGGTGACGTAGTCTTATGCCCTTAGCAGAGAAACATAGTGTTTCCACCTCCATGCTTGACAGTGGGGATGGTGTTCTTTAGGTCATAGGCAGCATTTCTCTTCCTCCAAACACGGCGAGTTGAGTTAATGACAAAGAGCTAAATTTTTGTCTCATCTGACCACAGCACCTTCTCCCAATCACTCACAGAATCATCCAGGTGTTCATTGGCAAACTTCAGAATGAAAGTTCTCAATGATGAAGCAAGACTATGACTAATGACTGCTGCAGCCAACGCGTGGGGGGCTACAGCAGTGAAACTCTGACCAGAAGTAAACAGAAGATCCGGCCAGGGCAGCTGCACCAATGTTTTTTAAGGTATACACATTGAAAGCCCCTTCAACAGCCACACGTTAACCATGATAAACTGCTTAAGCTGATTTTAGTTTGAAGAATACATCGACTTGCAGGCCATTGTGGATTCGGGCACATGAGAACTGCAATGTGATTGTTGTGTGGGAACCCCTCCCGCCAGAGGCTTGCAAGCTACAGTGGAGATGTGTACAGAACCCTATCTGTGTGTTTAATGTAGATCAACACTATCCCATTTTGACTAGGCATCCAGCTGTACAACAAAGCTGTCATGAAATTTCTTGCCCTCTGCTGTCCCTGTTCATACAGCAAAGCTGCAGATAATGGGAAATGTCTGCTTATAGCCTACGCACTGGCCAGTGTGCAAACTGGAATATTTCAAGCTTTATTTCCATAAATTATTGATATTTATTTTAGAGCGCCCTTAGTTCCAGGGCGCTGTACATTCAAGTGGGGTCATATATATATAACATAGGTCAAACAAGTACAAAAGGTAACAATAACTAACAACTGGACCAGAGAGAGAGAGGGCCTTGCCCGTGAAGACAGGAGATGAGGGGCAGACATGTTTGTGGGCTGGAGGAGTTGCAACAGTGTTATTGTTGGTTATAGGCAATCCTGAAGAGATGGGTTTTCAGGTTACTTTTGAGGTTAGTGAGAGTGGGGGAGAGTCTGACGTGTTGAGGCAGTGAGTTCCAGAGTGTGGGGGAAGCACGGGAGAAGTCTTGGCAACGGTTATGTGAGGAGCTGATAAGGGGAGAGCAGAGAAGAAGGTCCTGTGAGGAGCGGAGATTGTGTGAAGTGAGGTATCCAGAGATTAAGGCAGAGATATATAGAGGGGAGAGCCACCGGAGAGCCTTGTAGGTCAAGGTTACTAACTTGAACTGGATTCGCTGGGAATGAGTAGCCAGTGTAGGGATTGGCAGAGGGGAGAGGCGAATCAAATGGGCGGCATAGTTAAGGGTGGATTGGAGGGGAGCGAGGGTGCGAGAAGGGAGGCCTCAGAGAAGGATGTTGCATGTGTATAACCCAGCTTCACCATTAAAAAAAATGAAAACATTTGGTAGTACAATTGATTAAATCACCCTCTAAATATGAAGCCTGCAAAAGCTGCTCTTTTTGGGGGGTAAACCCCCAGGCTACAGGGACTGCCCATTAATTTTCTCTATAAATAAAGTTGTAAATCCATGGCACTACCTATATACTAGGTGTAAAGACACTACTTAGATATACTAGGTGTAAAGAATTTTTATTATGCAAATAAAATATAACATCCAATCATCATGCTCTCCAAAGATACACACATCACTATAAAATCAGAAAATGGTATTATTCAATGAGATGTTTCTGCCTAGCATTGGCCTTTTTCAAGTCATATCTGGAGTGTGGTGGAGAGGAGTGTGGTGGTAGGCAGCAAGAACGGTGTGTATCTTTGGAGAGGAACATGATTGAACGTTACATTTTCACACTTAATATTCTTTACATCTAATATATCTAAGTGGTGCCGTGGATTAAGGGAGCTTTTACACGGCGCAGTTTTAACTGCGCTCCAATTATGTGCCTTTATTACCAGCAAGCTCCTATCTAAACTGTTTGGAAAGTGAGTAATCAATTAGTGTGTTTGTAATCCACAAGACTTCAAACACTGTAATTGATTACTTACTTGTAACACCTTTCTGAACAATTTAGACAACTGAAAGAAGCTTGCTGGTAATAAAGGCCGTTTAATTGGAGCACAGTTAAAACTGCACCAAAACTGCGCTGTGTGAAAGCACCCTTACTAATTTGGGATTGAATGCCATTCCACTGAGCACCTATTAACCATATGGTTCACTAGTTTTCTTTAGTGGTAACAGTTGGTCACTGGTTGGCCTGACAGCTCCATTACCCCTATCCTACAATCAGTTCATCACCAGATGACCTGCTGTGTGCTAAGCAATTGCACCTACCTTTCAGGTTAACTGCTCCAGTTAATCTAGGTTCTGATAGTCTAGTAGTTGCGTCATATTCCTGGTGAACCAGTGGTAGATGGTTTTGTTCACACACTGCTATGGGATCGTCATACCCTATCCTAATAAAGCGAAGTCGTATGAGACCTTATGTTGGCTGCAGACTGCTGATTAGTCCGAGCGTGGTCAGCACACACCCATTTGCAGATATTTTAATTCTCACTTTCAGCTGCTCTCCGATCACCACAATTCTGAGAATTTTAGGTAATTTCCAATCAAATATGTAATTCCTTGGTAAACAATTGTAGGTTGATCTTACACGTCAGGTTCTAATATTTTTTTCCTTTTCTTTCAAGGTTGTTTTAGTCTTGTCACTGTTGGACAACTGTTGGTTATTATGATTCCGATCTTTATCATTTTTATTAAACCTAATAAGATCCAGATTTTTTGTGTGAATGGACATATTCCATTATTTTGGCAAGAGCTATATTTAGGGTTTCTCTGATACAAATTGATGCACTCACATAACTAAGGAGTCATAATGGGCCATAAAATGTCCTCAATAGTTGTAATGATCTTTAAATTGGACGTGTAATTCAACTGCAGCATAAAGGTCACAGTGTGAGTGTGGGCAATAAGTTCTGGTTTCAGTGACTGCCTTCTGCTTTCAGTGAATTTGCCTCTGATGAACATTTTATCTAACTTTCGTAAAGAATTCAGGTACAGGAATATGTTTTATCACATTTCTTCAATTTTCTAGATTTCCATTTCACAGCCAAAGCAAATGAGAAAGTTAAATTATAATTATTTTGTCAAAAGATTCGCACCATAATCAGATTGGATGCGACGTTTACACTTGGCATTGCTTCGAGTTCTAGTTGCTGCTGTATTTTATTAACAAATGCAAGAACTTATGATTTTCAGAGAAACCTTGTCTATGGGAATCTTAGTTGACAGTAAACTTAACTGTAGCAGACAGCGTCAGGCAGCACCTGTCAAGATCATGGGGTCTATTAAAAGGGGCATAGATGCACACGATGAGAACATCATTCTCCCATTATACAAATCCCTAGTCAGACCAAACATGGAATATTGTATACATTTGGGGCAAGATTAGGGTCAATCTAGAGATCACTACCATGGTTAAATTATACCACAGATTGTAATAGAACAAGTGGGCATCCTCTACATCTAGATTAAAGGAGTTTCTACATATATGTAGAAAGGGATTCTTTACTGTAAGAGCAGTGAGACTGTAGAACTCTCTACCAGAGGAACTTGTCATGGTGAATTCAACTAATGGAGTTTAAGAAGGGTCTGGATGCATTTCTAGAGTGTAATAATACAACAGGCTATAGTGACCAGGATTCTGGAGAGGATTTGTTGATCCAGGGATTTATTCCGATTGCCAGATTAGAGTCAGGAAGGAATTTTTTTTCCCTCAGGTGAGGACAGTTGGAGGGCCATATGTCCTTTTTTCCGTAGCCATATGGTTGGGGTAGAGCTCGCCTATAAGTCTTTGTAGAGTTTTCCATTTTTTGAGAAGGCCATGTTTTTTACACAACATTGAACTCGGTTTTCTCTAGTGATATCACAGGACAGTCGATAAATATCCTGTTTTCAGTGGAGGACTTCGGGCCCTCATTGTGAAAAAATTAAGTAATATTTGGATATTTGTAGCAATACATTCGGCCACTGGGAAATGTAGCAAATCTTAAAGTGAACCTCCACCTTTGTAGTCCAGAAATGTGAAGTGTATCATGTTGGCGGAATATATATATTTTTACTTTGTTACCTGTCACTTATCAATTTGTTATGAAACCATCTGTTGCAATGTGAAACGCATCA
Source organism: Phyllomedusa bahiana (assembly GCA_025379985.1). Taxonomy (NCBI): domain Eukaryota; kingdom Metazoa; phylum Chordata; class Amphibia; order Anura; family Hylidae; genus Phyllomedusa; species Phyllomedusa bahiana. Next base: position 70,053 of record JAODAL010008710.1, on the reverse strand, counting down.
AGGAGCAGACCAGCTGCTTTTGGTGGATCTTAGGCTATGTTCACACGGCATAATTGCGGGGCGTAATTACGCCGTGTGTTCAGCACGAACTCCCACGGGGCGAAGGGGCCGGCAGCCTGCCAGCCCCATAGACATTCATTACTAGCGGCGCGTATTCGGCGCTAGTAAATGACATGTCACTTATCTCCCCGCTCGGCGTATTGTGCGATTGTTCTCTATGAGAACTGTGGATTACCGTAATGACTGGGATGTATCTCGGCCCGTATAGAGAGCAGTACAGTGCGAAATACGGGCCAAAATACGTCCCAATTTCACCCATTTGAACACAGCCTAATTGTGACTATTTTCATTATATTAAGGCCACATCTATGCTGGGTCTTCCACTGAATGGGTTAGGATAAATTAAAACACAGATCAGTTAACTGATGCACACGCTGATTCAAACTGATAGCTACTGTATCCGTTTGTATCCATTCACTATTGACTTCAAAGTAAAAAATAAACCTGAAGGGTCCTGTCCGTCAGATATCCATTTTTTTTTAATGGAAAGAATAGCGCAGCAGACTACAATATTTCTTCAGTCAAAAAAACGTATACCTGAAAGAACAGACACAATTGCTAAAAACTTCATAGAAATGAATAGACATCCGTTTCTCTCCGTTTTTCTGTCTACCAAACGGTTTTTCTTCCGCCAGTTTGCAGTGTTTCAACTGTAGAGACTGCAGAATTGTGAATGCAGCTCCGGACCATAGCTCAAGCTATATGTAACAGTCTACACCAGTGTTCCCTAACGCCAGTCCTCAAGGCCCACTAACCGGTCAGGTTTTTAGGATCTCCCACAGAATGCACGGACAATAATGAAATCACCTGTGCAGCATAATTAAATCACTTGTGCAATGCTAAGGAAAGCTGGAAAACGTGACCTTTTTTTGGTGGGCCTGAGGACGGAGTTGGGGACCCCGGCTAATGGTTTCTTATAACAGTCTGTAAAAGAAACCGTGTATCATTTTTATGTAGAATATACACCCCCGGGCCTTTTTATTAGGTACACCATTAGTAAGGTTTTTGGACCCCCTTTTTCCTTCAGAACTGCCTCAATTCTTGTGGCTTAGATTCAACAAGATGCGGAAGCATTCCTCAAAATTTTTGGGCCCCTATTGCAGATGGATCCACAGTTGCCGCAGATTTGGGGTGCACATCCATGATGCGAATCCCCCTTTCCACCACACCCAAAGAGCTCTATTGGATTGAATCTGGGACTTGGGGGCCCATTTGAGTCAGTAAACTCATTGTCATGTTCAAAAAACCATTAATGATTCCAGCTTTATGCATGGCGCATTATCCTGCTGAAAGTAGCCATCAGATTTTGGGGTACATTTGGTCAAAGGGGGATGGCAGGCAGCAACAATAGGCTGTGGCTTTGCAAACGAGCCAATTGGTCCCAAGGGGCCCAAAGAGTCCCAAAAAATTTCCCCAACCAACACCCCCACCACCACCTGAACCTTTGATACAAGGAAGATGGATCCTGTTTTCAGTTGTTGACCCCCAAAATTCTGAGCCTCATCCGAATTCGCAGCAGAAATCGAGATCACGACCAGGCAACCTTTTCCAATCTTCTACTGCCCCAATTTTTCGATACTTGGGAAAATTTGGGAGCCTCATTTTTCCTTTTTACTAAAAAGGAGGGCACCCGGGTGGTTTTCTGCTGCGGGAGCCCACGCCTCAAAGTTTGCCACGGGGCGTTCAGGATGCCTCTCCTACCTTGGTTGTAACGGGGGGCTATTTGATCACTGTTGCTTTCTATAGCTCGAACCATCTGCCCTTTCCCCTTTGACCTCTGGATCAAAAGGCTTTCCCCCCACAGATGCCCTCCGGATGTTTTTTTTTTTTCGACCATTCTTTTAAAACCCAGAGATGGTTTTTCGGAAAATCCCGGAGATCGCATTTTGAAATACTCAACCACCCTTTTGGCACCAAAAACCTGCCCTAAAGGCACTCAAAACCCTTTTTCCCCTACTGATGCTCATTTTGAACGCAGGGGATTGTCTTGACCATGTCTACATGCCTAAAACACTGATTGCGCCCGTGATTGCTGATTTGAAATTAAGTGTTTCGAGCAGTTGGGCAGGTGTACTTAAAAATGGGCCCCTGAGTGTATTTTCAAACTGGAAAATGGTTTTCCACTGGTTGTTTTTGCACTAATGTAATGAAACAAATACAATGTTTACCCTGGTATGTAGACTGGGCATAAATCTTGGACTTACTATTGATTTGCTGTCTGTCTAATCCACAGCAAGCAATAAGGATTGGACTGTTGTGATTTGGATCAATTTACTTAACAGCATCTTATCTTTTATCAAAACATGGCTAAGTTACAAATACTGGAGGACATATATCTGAAAGTGGCTTTAAAAACTCATCTTAATGCTGGCAAGTTATCGAAGTAACCTCGCAGTGAAATCAAATGTAAATCAGTCTTAGTGGGTTTCTTTCTTCTTTCTACAGCTGAAATTGAAAGCGGCAAGTGATATCTTGTGTTCTTTTTTATAGGATTTTTGGGTTGTGTTAACCCTTTAAAGAATGGGATCGCGGGAGACCCGGCATTTGAAACAGGGACTGCAACGTCGGGTCTCCCGTGTTGGGAAACTACAAACCCCATCACATTTTTATATCGGGGCATGAGGAAGATGTGTTTCCCCAAAAGCTGGGAGCACGTTGCAGACCCTGCTTCATACCCTTTTGACATCAACAAAGGGAGTTTCCTATATGTCCCCATAGTCAGCCCCAACAATCTCTTGGGCTGGTATTATAAGGTAAAACCCTGGGCCTAACAAGTCTTCCAAGACTGTTCTAATATAATACCTTTAGGCTATATGTAAAAAAAAATAGACATTCCCGCTGCAGGGGTGCCCATAGGGTTGTTTCAAAATACAGGATCCCCCGGGTTATGAACGGAAGGGGCTGTAGGTTTGTTCTTAATTGAATTTGTATGTAATCCCAAAAGGACATTTATTAAGTTACCCAGCCCAAAAAAATTTTTTTTCCCCCCTTTTGGATAGTCAGGAAGGGGTTTTTTTTTTTGTGTCTTGCCCGTTAAGAAATTTTCACCTCACGTGTTTTCGTGGGATAATGGAAATTGTTGTTCCCACGCTGCTATCTGCTTTGGAATATGGAACTACAAAGGCCCGCATGTCCCACAATCCCGTTTGTAACTAGGGGGGCAGTGTAATCGGGGACTGCCTGTATCTACTTTTTTTTTTTTATAAACCATATTTATGGGCCAGATTTGTACTACCAGAATTTGCTACTAGTTATCTTGTCTCATGTCACTAATACACTCTATAGCGTGTTGGAAATTGGACAATATACACACGAGAGGTGGTTTATATCTTGTTGAAAACCCAGTAATTGTTATGATGCCTGATGTTTCCGCTACCGATGGTCAAACCAAGTTTAAACTATGCAGGTGTTGCCAATTGTGATTAAGAAGAACAGTGGCCTGCAAATGAATGGAAGCGCACAAAGGTTTCATTGCCTGGGAGAACAACTGAAAAGATGATAAAATTGACACCACAGGGTTTAACTTCATTGAACATTTTGATGTAACTGATGCTTCAAATGATTTGTATTCACATTTGATCTGAAGGACTTTGTACACTTGAAGGGTGAGTGTTTCTGGCATGGAAGCTAGGTACTATTATTTTCTGCGATTTATAGAACAACATGTGCCGTTCTGGAAGGTGTCATGAAGCATTGTGTTAAGATTATTTTTGAAAAGATATACTTTAAGCATATGTTATTAGTTGGCTGGGGCTTTCTTCATGGAGTTAGAGTATACATGAGCACACCTTAAGCCCGCTCATTGGATTGTCTTAAAGGAGTTGTCCATTTTCTGTTAGAACAAAACAGATAATTTGCTAATAATCTGGACATGCTCTGAACATCAGTTCCCGAGTTCATAAAAACCTCGTCCTACCATCAGACTCGCTCTTAAAGTGGTTGTTTCACTATGCTGTTTCACAGAGGCACAGCCAGCTTCAGAAGCTTCCTGGTCAGGCTGTGGGTGGTTCTACAGCAGTGATTGGCTTTCAGCTCTGATACAAGACTAGAGACGAGACTCAGCAGGGAGTGACTCATCATGGTCAGACAGCAGCTTGTAGCAATGAGAAGTAAGAGAGAGCAGAGAGAGGTGGTGAGTTACCTAGAGAAACTTGTATACACTAGCAGTAAATAAAATCTTCTTTATCTCCTGAACAAAAAAAAATCAAAACGGCAACGCTGTTAAGTCTTCATTTACCTTTCCTTAAGCTAATCGTTGTGATGAGAACCCTTTTATCACAGATACATTTAATGGATACGACCATATAAATGAAAAGCAACACCATACTAACTTTAGTCTACCATAAATGTACAGGCTATCCAGCGTATCTAAAATGGAGCAACTTTCGTGTAGAACACATAAGGTGACATGTATAAATGGGGCTGTGCCAGTTTTCCGGCGTACTTTGCACCAAATAGTTGTTATAGCCGTGATCTATATATGTATGAACAGTCACACTTCAAACTTTGGCGCAATCGGCATTGTCTGCAGATGAGAAATACTGGCTTGGCTAAAATCCTTTTTGCTTTCTCAATACCCGGTGGGTCAAAAGCAAATTGAGGATTTGTTATATCCAACAGAGGGCGCTTTGGGCTTCTCAGCCCCTTTCCCATAATGCTTTGTGTTATTCCTCCATAGTCTAGCCCCCAATTGTCTAGACTATGAAGGAACAAAAAAACTTTGTATTTTTTCATCGCCCCTTGGATGCTGTTCCTTTTCTTCTTTTGGATTTGGATATACGTTTTGGACCTTTTGAGTTTGGGGGCCTTCTGCCTCTTGGTAAACCTCAGTTTTAGTGTGCTGCTGGGTGATATATATATATATATATATATATATATATATATATATATATATATATATATATTGATATATATATATATAATATATATATATAATTACTGACATTCTGATGCACATCCTCTAAAGTGTTGTCCATGATATGCTGTACAAGGTGCACTAAGCAAATCTACATTGGGGAGACTAAACAGAAACTATAATTCTGGATAAGACCGTACGAGAGGATCCGGACACCCCCGTGGGTAAACCCTTCTCCGGACAAGGACACAAATACTGAAGAATAATTTTGAGGATAGAATATCTGAGAATTCAAGCTGATGAGAACATTCCGACCTTTTACACAAGGCCTCCGTGTAGCACCTGGATTTGTGACCTATTACACACGTGACACCCCACAGCAGATTGACTCCAGAATTGCTAGGGGTCCCATTATATGGGCTAACAGTTGCGCGTTACAAGTTTTGAGGAATGTTTGCAAGTCTATTGGTGATGCTTTTACGCTGTCCATTTGTCAAGGGAAGGGAATGGCTGTATGAACAATGGGTCGTAACTTGGGTACATGCGGCTATTTACTTTAATTATTCTTCACATAAGCAGATGTGCTCCTGGCAAATGAGGATTTTTTTAAACTCTATGTAGTAATGGGGGTCAGCCAACAAGTGAGTGCTTGCTCATTTGCCAGCTGATTGCGTGGCCATTTACATAGGGCAATTCTCAGGATGCCATTGCAGAAAACTAGGGCACCACCGACAGTATCATGGCGTGAACTTACAGACTTGTTCGGGAGACAGCAGTTTCTAACCAGTGTTGTTCCTTTTGTGGTTGAGAGTTCATCTTCTTCATGTACTTTACAGGAATTAGTTTTTTAGGTTTTTGTGCCTTGGTATTTCAGCATATATGCATTATTTTAGGTAGTGAATATTAAATCAGTTCCATTCCTGCTTTAAATTGTCCTTAGAGTCTTACTTTTGTAATTTCTCCATTGAAATGAAGTGCTATTTGAAATAAAAAGAAATCTCATCATTAGACAATAATAGGCTGTTCAGCTCTGACTGCGGCGGATCTGATTAGTTTGGGTATGTTGTCTCTGCACTCAGTTTAAGCTAATTTTCGCTGGGTTATATTTTCGGCCTTTTCAGCTGTAGGTGGAACTATTGCTTTGAACATCACTTCAGGCATTTGGTGTGTAGTAATAATAGGAGATCTTAGTTGAGAGACTTTGCAGGGACATCTGGTAACTGACATGAAAACTGCATTTGAAGGGCGTTCATTTCCTCTCTTAATGAGGCATTACAAATCTGAACGTCTATGCACTGCCGATCAGTTCTGTGGACATTACAGTAAATTTGGAGATTCAGGTTCTGTACTTGAGAAAGAAAAAAGAACTGTTTATTAAGAAGAAAGAAATAGAACATTATGCAGACTTCTATACGTATAGATACAATTTAATCTTTATGTTCAAATTTTGCTACATAGTCTTAACTAATAACATTTAAATTGCTTACTCGTAGAACGGATGTAATTACAGTCGTATTCATTTCCACCTTAAGAAACTAAAGGAAAAGGCAGAAGGAAGACTGAACTGTAAAATCGGTTGCTTTAGTAAAAATTACCAAAGGGCAAGTAGTGACAGCTGAACGAAAACTTCCACTTCGAATCCTCATTCAAATCCAATTTCAAACAGTGCTGAACTAGAAACCGTGTTCAGCAACTTAAAGGGAACCTGTCACATAGGTTATGCCTCCCTTGCTGAGGACAGGACAAGCTAGTGTCAGACCTGCTGTTTCCAGCGCTGTGTCCCTTATTCTGTAAGATGCTGGAGTTGCATTTCACTAGCTGAGAGTTCATTTACATTCTGTTCGGCCCCCAGTCAGCTGTATTCACAGAGCTTGCATTCCTGCCTCTCAGTAAAAGTAAGGGACCGGCACATTTTCACTCTGCACAGTTAGAAGAAACAGAATAACACTGCAGGGCTTCTATAATCAGAAAACAGCACAATTGTGCGACTGTGCCTAAACATAGAAGGAGCATTAGGGTCCGAGAGCATTTCACTCTGCACAGCTCTGGAGGAGTTTATACAAGACTGGATGCAATTGTAACATGAATGCAAGCCTGTGGTATGTAAACAGCTCTTACATACTCTACATAGGGAGAGACACAGTGACATGTGGAGAGGGGGGGGACACGGAGCCAGCATGAATAGTAATGGGGGGATGATGTCATCCCTTCAGTTAAGAAACACCCAGCTGGGAGGGGAAGAAACGCCCCTGGATTTCTGTAACTGAGAGGCTGTGAGAGCACTGAAACAGGCTAACTGACAAAGCAATACATCCCCTTTAAAGGAACACTGTCAGAAACAATAAGATACTCTTTTTATTTGTAGTGCAGGACTTGAAGGGGCCGTTTACACGGCACAGTACAAATACTGGTCGGTTTATCCGACTGGTATTTGCACTGTTTTTAGGCCATGCACACGGCCGTGAGGGACGGCTTTTCTCTGCAATTAGTGGAGAAAAGCCCTTACCCTTTCACGTGGACATATTCATCTTCCGTCCGAAAACTGGTTAGAAAAATTGACTTGTACTATGTTTTTTGGACCACCGGCGGTCTGAAAAACCACCGGGCGGAAAATCCGTGCAGTGGGGACTGATGCTTGGGTTTTCCATATAGGCCTGTGTTGAAAGTTTTCACCCAGTTTGCAGATGCTTTTCAAAACCTAAAACCGTCTGAAAAACCGGGTGAAAACCCGTGCCATGGGGACAAGCCCGAAGGCTTGATACACACCAATAATCCTGATCCCATGTGAGACAACTTCTCACCACAGTACTTTTGTTATGACTTATTTCCCAACTATACAGGTGCTCCCAAACTGACAGTGTCACATTGTCTGGAATATTGGATAAACACTGCTTATTTCATTTTTGTTTATTTAACCAATGTTGATGATTCTCTGACTTGGTGTGTAGAGTAGACATGATGTAGCACTGCATAGAGGCTAAATTTAGTACACTGGCCACCCACTGGTTCCAATGTAAATTGTATCCTATACAGTGGGGAAAATAAGTATTTGATGCACTTGCAATTTTGCAAGTTTTCCCACCGACAAAGATTGTAGAAGTCTGTAATTTTTATCGTAGGTACCCTTCAATTGTGAAAGTCTAGAAAATCAAATTGTATGATTTTTAAATAAATTTGCATTTTATTGTATGAAATAAATATTTGATATAATAAAAAACAGAACTTAATATTTGGTACAGAAACCTTTGTTTGCAAATGCAGAGGTCAGCCGTTTCCTATAGTTCTTTTTTTTTTTTTACATATATTTTATTTGGCTACAAAATAGTTACATAACCAAATGCATGCTACCAGTAACATCAATTGGCATTAATACTGTAAACATTAAGTACCAGTTTTTACAGGTTTAGGATCAAAAGTGAAATAAACATATAAACACCAATACATACATACTTAAACAACAGTATGAAAATGAAAGAAAAAAGAAACCAGCCAGAATATTGTAATGTTATAAAATCTGCTAGTTCAGCATACAATTTCAATTGATCATCAGGAACGCCTGAAGGATGGGCCTTGACTCTATAAAAAATTTTTTATGACACCTCGAATTGTATAGTTCTTGACTAAGTTTGCACTCACTGCAGCAGGGATTTTGCCCACTGCTCCATACAGATCTTCTCCAGATCTTTAAGATTTCGGGGCTGTCTTTGGCTACATTGTTTCAGCTCCCTCTAAAGATTTTCAATTGGGTTCAGATCTGGAGACTGACTAGTCATTGGCAAACCTCAAACAGGCCTGGACATGTGCTGACCGAAGCAGATGGATCTTGTGTGCCCTGCAGGATTTTAATCCACGATGGCGTAGTGTAGTACTAACGATAATCTTTTTTTTTTTTTAAAACAAATTTTATTTCAGGAGCAAGAAATACAACAATGTGACGTCCAATACAGTTATACATTGGTGTGAAAAAAATTTAGAGGCATAAAAAAATGAAAATGCACTTTTGAGTGTCAATTCCTCCTCCTATAATAGCGAAAATGGCCGATTCGATGCCCTCAAACTTTTTTTAAATTTTTCTCCCCCCCCTAACGGGGTTTTTGGACCCAGGAAAGTAATGCAGTAGAATAAATTTAATAACCCTTGCCCCCCCCCCCCCAAAAAAAAACCCCCCGATGTGCCTGTCCCCCCCCCCCCCCCCCCTTCACCTCCAATATCTAGGTTTCCTAAGTGCCTTTTTAGCTGCCAATGAGTTGTACTCGTTTATTTAAATGGTTCCAGCCGATCTTTTTCCCTGAGTTTATTGCTTGGAGATAAAAAAACCCATTTTTTAAGAATCCCCTGCTTTCCGCATCCTTTTTGTTAATCGCCAAAGTTTTTCCAGGTAGGATTTGGGTAAAAATCCGATACTCTGGAATGGGGGTTTTGTTTTTCTACCCCGTGCCCTCAGTTGCATTTTTTGGCCCCCGTAGAGTGACATAAACCCCCCTTATCCCCCACTAAAAACCTTTCTGAACCCCCCCCTTTTGGGCCTTTGGTGACTAAGGGAAAAAGCATCCCCTGTGGGTAAAACCCTAATCTGGGCCCCCCTTATCTCGGTATAATTTGATTGCGCCAAAAGGGTGTTAATTGCGGACATTGCCAATGCAATGAAACGGGTTCCCCTTTTTCCCAGGTCATTTTTGGGGCAGGCATATATGCCCATTTATGGGGGTTTTGGGGAATGTTGAATGCATATATCCTTTAGTATTAAACAAATAAAACCCCCCACGTTATTTTTATGGCTTTTCGTAATTTTGTATTCCCCTTGGATTTTGTGCGAGATCCCCCTAACTCGGTTTTTTTCCCATCCCCCAAAATCCCGGTTACCATTTTTCCGTTACTTTTGTTAAGAAATATTGAGTAATGTCTAGATAGCATTCCCTACCCCATTATTTTTGAATAGATCTGAAACTCCTTTGTCCCCCCCCTTGACTGTAAAGCTAAATTTGGGATCTACAAAAGTTGAGCATTTTTGGGGGTTATTAAAAGACTTGTTTGGGGTTCGAGAAAATTTTTTCTTACTTCTTCCCAACTAACAAAGACCCAGGATTGTGAAAATAAATCCCAAAGGGGACCAAACTCCTCCCTGTTTCCAGCTTTAAAGGGTTTGTTCCCCCTTCCCCGGAGTGAATGGGTTAGCCCCAGGGGGAAAAAAAAGGGAAATGTACATAGGGCGCTAAAGATCCCCCTCGTGTGTCGCGGGGGTAGTGTGTCTTTCAGGACCCTGTTTTTGCGTCTTTCGGATGGAGTCCAGAGGGAGATGCACCCTGATCCCAAATAAAAGAAGGATAATGTACCCAATTCTGTGTTGGAAAACCTGCTGCCCACCCAACCAATCCCCACAGGCCTAATGCCCCCAGGTTGTATAGGTAAATGTTTGGAAATGGCCCCCCCCTGGAGCTTGTGCATAGATGTTTCCCAGGCTAATGCGTGATTTTTGCCTTTCCAAATAAATGCATAAAAGCTCTTGTAGTTTGTTTACATCCTGTGCTTGGAAGATGGGTTTTTTGCGGGGTTTTAGTACCTAGCAAAGTTCCATTTTGATCAATTTGTATCCTCCCTAAAATTTATAGGGGAAGATCTTTCCACTTTTCTAACTTTAAAATTTTTGGGAAAAAATGGGGGTAGTTCAATTTGGTATACAAAAAAACCCTCTCCAAATCTTGTCCCAAATGTCAGAAAAGATCTTACCCCCTCCACCTCTACTGCGCTATTTGGGAAAAGTAGTTATTGGTTCCCAGCGGTAAAAGTTGCATTTGTCCCGTTATTTTTAAAGCCTAAAATTTTCCCCAAAAATTTCGATATCACTTCTAAAACTCCTTTCAGTTGGGCTGGGGCGTTACCCAAAAATTTTGAAACAACATCTGCAAAATATGCCCCCTAACCTCTCTTGAGCCTCCCCGGATTCCTTTAAATTCTCGGGGTTTCATCGATGCAGTGCTAAGGCTCAGGGCAATGTCAAAAAAGCAAGGCGACAAAGGGCCCCCTAACCCCCTTTTTGGTAGGCTAAAGGGGAAGAGTAAACCGGTGTGTAAACCTAGCTTTTGGGGGGGGGTTTAAAAACATGCCTTTAAATAATGCCTAAAATCACCCGGGGAAACCCATTTTGCCTTTTTTAAGATTCAGCCTTCCCAAATGAAATTATCAAGGGCTTTCTCCCGCGTCTAATTTTTATTAGCGCCGCGGGGGGGGGGGTAGGTTTACCCCCCTCTTTTCCCCTGTCAATGTAATCTGAACTGTCAAAATTTAATGTTCAAACCCCCCCCGATCTCCTTTTATAAACCCTTTGGTTTTGGGGGCCCCTATCAGTTTTGGCATGATGTTCGCCCCTGTTTGCCATGCCCTTTAGTTAATTTTTTAACATTTTGGGTTTTAATCAGTAAAGATGGGGGCTTGGGGATGGGGTTTCAGGGTTTTTGCCCTTTTGTTAAAATTGTTGGGGCCGTTCCCCCGGGTGATTTCCTTTTAAAACCTTTGTAAACCTCACTAACGTTGGGGGTTGTTTTATGTAAACATCTTTAAATTTCCCCCTGGGCCCGTCTGGTCCTGGTGCTTTGGTGGTTGGTTTTACCTTAAAATGGCCAGTTCTATTTTTCAACTATATCCGCATTTTGCTCAGCGCTGTCTTCCCTAGAGATTGTTTTAACCCCCAAGGGGCTAAAAAAATTTGTTTTCTCCCTTGGTATTATTGGGTTTGGGGAATAAAAACTTTTTGTAGTAAAACTTCTAAAATTTTTTTTTTGAAATTTGGGGTTCTTGCATTCCCCAGAGCCATTTTTCAAAACATAATACCCCTTGGTATCCCCTGTTCCCAAAATTTGCCAGAGTTTTCCCCCGACTTGTTGCCCATCCTAAAAAAAAGAGACCTTGGATCTCCATAGAATAGCTCAATTTAGTTTTTTGTTGTGTTCAAAAGGCCTCCCTGTTGGGTTTTGCCAAACCTTTTTTTGTTTTTGGGGTTTTTAAAAAATTTTTGGGGGTGTATGGTGCCTTTTATGCGAGTGTACCCTCGAACTTAGTCCTCTATCTCTTTTTTTTGGGGCCTTTATGGCCATTTCCTTCCCCCCCCAAACCCCTTCCAGTATCCCAGAAAGACCAGGGAGTTGTGTTTTTTGGCTTTGATTATCCACTGTTTTACTCCTCCACCACCGTCCAAGAGTTTCTGAAATGATCACTCCTTCTAGGGGGCATGGAAAACGCCACAGAAGTCTTGACCCCTTTTGGGTGTTTTTTCTCTCATGACACTACACCGGGGAGGGGGGGATCGGGGAAAACCCTAGGTCCCCTTCTCATCGTTCCACTTGGCCCTGATTGTCGGTTGCCAAAAAAATAATTCCCAAGCGGGACCAGGAAAAGTGGGACATGGGGGAAAGATTAAAAACCTTCCCGTGGGGTTTATCCCTCCTTGTCTCCCAGGCCCCCGGGATTTGCTTAACTCACTAATCAGGGTTTTTTCCACTTTCCCCCCTGCCCTTTTGGGCCCCGTTCGCTTTCTTTCCCCCCCGTCCTCACGCAGTTAAAAGTCGCCCCCCTAAAATATTCTGCCCTTCCCCGAGGTCGTGTTTCCAGATGGGGGGAAGAATTCCTTATCCGGGGATTTGGGGGGCATATATATTAAATAGGGTTTTTTAAACCCGCCCCAAGTTTTCCATCCCACCTCATCTTTCCCCCCCTTGTCTGGATCCTGTGATTTTAAAAATTTTTTAAGGGGGGCCTTTGAAAAAGATTTTCCCCCTGCTTTCCCCTTCACTGCCCAGACTCTCACCTCTCCAACCCCTAACTTCTTATGCGACTAAAAATTTTTTTTCCTCTAAAAGTGTTTCTTGCAGATGGCAATGTGGTTTGTTTTTTTAAGGGAGCAATTCATCATTGTTTTTGTGGGGACGTAGTCCCCTTGACTTCCCCATTATTTCATGTTGAAAAAGACGCCCAAATCTCTTTGTATACCCCAGACACCTAAGACCGTGCACACCCCCCCCCCCTCCCAGAACCAATAAACCCAATAAAAAACTGTAACCTCCGACCCCTTTCGATTTCCTCAAGATAAACTTTGATAAAAAAGAAAATTTGTTGAGTTTACTGTTACCTGTATCTGTATCCGAGGATGAGACATCCGTCTCCCCTCTCTGATTCTATCTCGATTCTATGTAGCTATATGCTTTGTTTTCACGAAAACCTTGTAAATCCCGCACAAATTGTTGATGTGTCCTTTCTATGAGATTATTGTTAAATCTAGTGTTTTGCAATTCAGCCTCTTTGATTGTGAATTCCGGATCTAAGTTAAATTTAAGTACAATCTGGATTTGTTCTTTGAGTTTAGTACTTATATGTTCCAGGTTCTTTTTTTCCTTCATCCAGAAGTATCTGCATGAACTGTAATGAGCTATCTGTAGCAACCTGTTTCCACTTCTGTAAAAGCTGGAACCAATGGTATGCGAAGACCACTTGGAACTATTTTTTGTTTAATATAGTTCTCAGACAATTGGGCCTCCCACCATGAAACCGCATGTTCCTTATATAATTTAGTTAGATCCTTAAATGAGACTTTAATAGGGACGATGTCCCCACATGAATATTGTCAGGTAGTTTAGTTTCTAGGGGTACATAGGGTCAGATTGGCCACCTCTTTGTGTAACAGTTGGTCCCCTAGTTTGTATGGGGATACAGCTATTTATATTAGATTTCTTTGAATTGTTTTAAGATATTTATTACAGGTTATGTTTTATAGCCTTGTCCAGTGATTCACTTAAAGTGTCTAGACTATATTTTCTATACATTGGCAGTGTTTGGTGTGCCTACACTTACTCCTACAGTTTTGTGGCAGGATTTTTCTACAAGGAGCTTTGACCATGGTACAGAAAAGTAGAACTTTTAATTGATACTCCTAGAGCGCTGGATGTCGTATGGCCAGTTTTGTCACAGGTGGTTATGACACTGATACCTGGGTTTAATGAGCGGAAAAAGGTTTTTTGGTAAAGGTTTTTTTTAGAAAAAACATTTCCCCCTTTTTTTAAAGTTTCCCCTTTAAGGATCTAACTAAATTATATAAGGAACATGCGGTTTCATGGTGGGAGGCCCAATTATCTGAGAACTATATTAAACAAAAAATAGTTCCAGTGGGCTTGTTTTCCTTTTTTTCCGCTGTGAACTCGTACAAAGGGCTTTTTCGAAGTGGGAAAAAGGGTTCTACAGATAGCTCATTACAGTTTTTATGCAGAAATTTTGGATCAAGGGAAAAAAAGAACCCGGGGCAATAAATATAAAAATCGAAGAACAAATTGAGATTGTACTTAAATTTAACTTAGATCCAGAATTCACAATCAAAGAGGCTGAATTGCAAAACACTATTGAAAGATTTAAGTATAATCTCAAAGAGAGGAAACATCAACAATTTGTGCGGGATTTACAAGGTTTTCGTGAAAACAAAGCATATAGCTACATAGACTCATGATAAATATCCCGGTAAGATACAAGTACCAGTGAACATCAAGTAATTTATAGGGGAATAGAGAAAGGCTGAACCTACAGGAATAGAGGAAGAACGGGACAATCTGGGCAATCTAAATCAGTAAGGGTCACACTTCTTGGGTCATACTAGTACTTACTATTGGACCCCTTTTCCCATGTTAAGGAAATTTTTGTCGTATACCATTTACATTTTTCAAGGGGGGGTGCGGGTAACTAGCCCTTGCAGGTGGGGCCGTCCTTATAGGGATGATGTCACCACATGAATATTGTCAGGTAGTTTAGTTTCTAGGTGTACATAGGGTCAGATTGGCCACCTCTTTGTGTAGCAGTTGTCCCCCTAGTTTGTATGAGGATACAGCTATTTATATTTTACATTTATTTGAATTGTTTTAAGATAGTTATTAAAGGTTATGTTTTATAGTCTTGTCCAGTGATTCAGAAAAATCCTGCCAGCAAAAACCCCGAGAACCACTTGTCGGTTTCTGAATCACTCCTTAGCCCTATCATCATGTCAGATTGATATGATTATAACTTTTGGACCACATCTAACTAGGATTATGGATTAAGTTTTTCCTTGCATGCTTGTTGTATGCTACTTTGGGTCTTAACATGAGTGTCATTATTTATCCTTTTAATTATGGTTGTTTTGGCATACTCTCCACACCTGGCATTTCTCCCTGTTTTCTGCTATCAATTACCACCCAGTCTTGTGTCCCGTGTTTTAATGATGCTCTAAATGGTTTTATCAGTGGCCTGCAGAATTATTATATTTTGGAGAAATCAATTGGTCATTGCTTTAGATTCTACAGTATATTGTGTTATTTAAGTCATTATGTGGTTGATAAAAAAAAATTGGTTCGGATAGTTTTATGTTCGTTTTTATACAACGGAATTTGATAGTGTTTTAAACTGTGTTTAATATTTTATCATTTTTTACTCTTAACATGCAATCTTACAGCACTTTTATCTACTGTTTTGTAATATTTAGTATTGTATTAGTATTGTATTAGTGTAGTATTTAGTATTGTATTAGTATTTAGTATTGTCTTGTTCAGGCATTTTTTAGGTCCAGTAGAGAAAGAAGCCAGCTTATATATACATAGATGAATTACCAGGGGAACTTTTAGAATATGTACTAGCTTGTCCCTTAGGGATGTAGAAGAATTCTTTTTTTTTTTTTTTTTTTTAAATGTCCATATTACAAAAATGTTTTAAACTTTCTGGTGACATAGCCAAATCAGGGCTAAGTTTTGTGGCATGATTTGCACCATGTCCATGATGCCCTTTTTCTTGCAAATTTAAAATTATTTTAAAACTTTTTTTTTTTTTCTTCCAGTGTTCATTATGTGGTATTAATAATATGTTAAATTTAGTATTATGTGTTTTCAAGTGGCATTAGTTCCAGAGAGCTGTAGGTATGAAAAAAAAACACTTTAAGTATACACGACAGAAAAACAAATCCTAAACGTTACCTAAGTTAGTGAGTGATGGAGACAGAAGGGGAAAGGAGGAAGCTGTTTATATAGTGATGTAGTGGCAGCAGAGTTGTAGGCTTTTCTGAAGAGATGGGCATTCAGGTTGCTTTTGAAAGTTTCCGAGTCTAATATGCTGAGGTAGTGAGTTCCAGAGTTTGGGAGATGATTGTGTGAGGATCAGAACAGAGGGAAACAAGACAGGAGGTTTTGTGAGAATTACAGATTACTTGAGGCGAGGTTGTTACAGTTAGAGCAGTAGGAAATTCTACATTTTTTTGTTTTAGTACTTTTGCACAGAAAACTTTTTTGTATATTTTGTTTGCGTCGTTGCATTGTAGCAGCTATAATATTTTTAATTTTCTGTTGACATTTGTTGTGTTTAATGGAGAAAATGTTTTTATTTTTGTAGGCATCATACGTTTAAATTAATGATTAATATTTACCTTTTATTGGGAGGGGGAATGAACAAGTAAAGGAACACTGGCATTGTTTTCCAGGGTTTTCTTTTATTTCATCATCACCACTATACCAACTATGCATTTATTTTAATATTTTTTTCCATAATAAAACATTTTAAAGGGACAGGGGGTTGTCTTTGTCCTTTTTTGGGGGGTTGTGGACTTTTTAAAACAGGGTTGAACTTACTAGTTGTGGCTTTCACTGTGGCATTTGAAATTGATGGCCAAACCTAACTTTGCCTAGTGAGCTCAGATTATTTTGTTGGCTTTCTGAAGCTGTACTCATGGTGGTTGATCTAGACTAAAATGCGCAAGGGAAAAGTACATTATTATGTAAAAACTCTGATTTTGTTGCCTATATTGCTGTGTATAACTTGTTGTGACAAGGCAATAAAGTATATTTCATAGCACAAAGTATTCTTATGTATATGCATCTGGTGGGTACAAAGGGGAGACACGCTATTTTGGGTAGTCAGGCATGAGCATTGTTATCTAAAACTTTCTTGCCAGCGATTTGGTTAAGCAGTCTTTTTCACCCTCTGGCTACATGTGCCACACATTTAGCTCTCTGTAGCTATTCATTGAACAGCTAACATTTAAATGAACTACACAGGAATGGTGTGGGCACAGTCAGCACCATATGCAGCACATGTCAAATGTATATTATATCGTACACTCTGTTGCAATGGCCAGAATTGGAAATAACTGTGATCTTAGCTGTTTTATCCCCTTCAGATACCACAGCCTATAGTGACCCATGGCATTTAGGTGGTTAGACATGGGAGGGGGCTTCCTCTGTCCCCCTGTTGAATCTCTCACCATGCAATCATTGGCTAGTAATCGGTCTTTATGGCAGTCATATGCTTAAAGGGGTTGTCTCGCTACAAGGATTGCTTTTTATGGTAAAGATCTTGTAAAAACAAGTCACTTTGCAATATATGTCCACTAACAGTGTCCTACCTATTCCTAGATTTCCCCTCTTGTATGGGCTGCATCAGCTCCTCAGGTCGCTATAGCTACAGACCTGTTTGATCTCTCCTGATAGGCTGCCAGCACTGGTTGCTATAGTTACAGACCTGGCTTCTACTGCAGCCTAGTAGAAGCCAGTAAACACGCCCCTGAATTCAAAGTGAAGCCAAGAAAACAGGACTGAGGTAAGATGAATTGATGTAGTGAAACAACCCCTTTAATGAAGGCACCAGGTCTGCTATCTTTGTACACCTGTTAATTGTTCCTCATTTTTAAACATTACAGCCATAAAGGTATTTTATTGATATTTTATATGATAAAGCAACACAAATTCACAAGTATCTGTGACGTGTAAAAAAAAAAATATGTGCTTCTCCAAGTATTACAATATTAAAAAACTGACAAGTGTAGCATGCAAATGTATTTAGCCTCCTATACTTTGATGCTTCTAAATAAGATTATGTGTGACTCATTGCTGTTAGAAGTCACCTAATAAGTAAAAAGAGAACATCTAAATACAATTTATTCTCAGTATAACTACAGCTGTTTTGTGAGTACCTCAAAGTTTTGTTAGGGAACATTAGTGAATAAACAACATTATGAAATACACGGCACACACCAGACAGCTCAGGAATAAAGTTGTGGCAAAGTGTATTGCAGGGTTAAGCTTAAAAGCCCAAACACTGAACATCTCACCGAGCACTATTCAATCCATCATCCATAAATGGTAAGAGTATGATGGAACATGGTTGTCCACCTAAACTGACAGCCCATACAAGGAGAACACTAGTTAGAGAAGCAACCAAGAGGTCCAAGGTCACTCTAGAGGAGCTGCAGAGATCCTAAGCTCAGGTGGTGAATATGTCCATAGGAGAACTATTACTCATGTACTCCACAAATCTGGCCTTTATGGTAGAGTGATAAAAAGAAAACCCCTTTTGAAAGCAAGGTGATTGAAGTCCTGTCTGCAGTTAGCAGCAAGCTATGTAGGGGACACAGCAAGCATGTGGATGAAGGGGCTTTGGGCAGATTAAACCAAAATTGAACTTGGCCAAAACGCTAATCGCTATTTGTGGAGGAAAGCCAACACTGCACATCACCCTAAAAACACCATCCCCAACATGAAGCATGGAGGTGGCATTACAATTCTGTGGGGAGGCTTTGCTTCAGCAGGGACTGTGAAGTTGGTCAGAGTTAATAGAAAGATAGATGGAGCTAAATACAGGACAATCATGGAGGAAAACCTGTTAGAGACTGAAACAAACTTGAGATTGGGGCATAGGTTCACCTTCCAGCAGGACAGTGACCCTAAAC
Organism: Phyllomedusa bahiana; assembly: GCA_025379985.1. Taxonomy (NCBI): domain Eukaryota; kingdom Metazoa; phylum Chordata; class Amphibia; order Anura; family Hylidae; genus Phyllomedusa; species Phyllomedusa bahiana. The sequence continues at coordinate 51,418 of JAODAL010008710.1, read as the reverse complement.
ATCCAGCCAAAGCTACAACTGAATGGTTTAAACCAAAGCATGTTCATGTGTTAAAATTTCCCAGTCAAAGTCCAGACCTACATCTCATTGAGAATCTGTGACAGGAATTAAAAATTGGTGTTCACGAATGTTCGCCAACCAATCTGACTGAGCCAGAGCTATTTGCAAAGAAGAATGAGCAAATATTCCAGCCTCTGGATGTACAAAGCTGGTAGAGACATCCCCCAACAGACTGCAGCTGTCAGTGGAGCTAAAGGTAGTCCTACAATGTATTGACTCAGGGGGGCTGAATACATATCAGCTTTTTAATTTGCAAATATTTTGAAAAGCAGGTATCATTTTCTTTACATTTCTCAAATACTTGCTACTTTGTGTTACTCTATCACATAAAATAATAAAATGAATTTACGTTTGTGGCTGAAGTGGTTAAAAATAAGGAAAGTTCAAGGGGCTGTGTACTTTTGCAATCCACTGTATATCAGCATTTCATTGATTGCATAGTCAAGTCCACTAAAAAAATAAATTAAAATTAACCAATAGAATGTGTAAAACAGTTTATAAAAAAGACAAAGAAAAAAACATGCAAATTTTTCCCTGTTACAAATTGCTTCACTATGTCAAAATGTATAGCAGTACCTATAATTGGTATTGCTACAACCATAATAACATGTACCATAACATGAATGTATATATCCTACATGCTGAATGCTGGAAAAAAAAAAAAAAAAATCTGAATAGTTGTTTTTCGCTCATCACAGCACCCAAGAATTAGAATGTAAATTGCAAAAATAAAACTGTATGAAAGGCTGTACTATAAAGTGGCACCATTGGGGAAAAAAAAACAAGTCCTCCTGGAAAAAAACAAGCGAAAACGCAGCTCTTCATAAAAAAAATATAGTCTTCAAAACATTAACAAAAAAAGTTATGAAAATGTTGTAGAGCTGTAACTGTTCTTTATACCACATCATAAGCAATGTAAAATGAAACCCAAAACAAATGTATCAGAGTATGTTCACACAATGTTTTTTGAGCCGATTTTTAGTCAATGAAGTCTCAGATCTTCCTTCATTGAATATAATGTAAAATACGCCTTGTTGTTCACACAAAGCGATTTTCACAAGTGTAATTGCGAGCCGTTTTATGGATGCAATTACGGCCATAAAAATAAATGCCATCACTTCTTGAGGTGTTTTTCGCTTGTAGGAAACAGTGGGGATAGGATTTTTCAAAATACGCTCCAAAATATGCATCGAAAAACATCTCTAATCAAGTGGGTTTTTTTTAAGCTGATTTTGAAGCATAAATTTACACCTCAAAAGAGCGCTTTGTGAACAGACCCATAGCTGTTTTTTTTCTTTCTCAAAAACAATTAGTGAAAGTTGTTTGTTTTGTTTTTTTACTTTTGTAAATAAATTCTATGTATCCGAAAATGGTGGCAATAAAATATACACTCCACAAAAAATCAAGCCCTCGTATTGAAAATGTAAAAAGTTCTGACACTTGAAGCACAGTGATAAAGGAATGAAAAATGTCTCATCTTCAAGGCCCAAAATAGCTGCCTGCTCAGGGGGTTAAGGTTTCTAAAAGTACAGTTTTCCTTATCACCTTTTGCTCTATGGTTTTGATGTTTCTCGGCTGTCTTCTACAATAAGTACCATTAAAGTCACCTGCTGGTTAAACCAACACCTCTGCGCTACATGCAGTAACTGGGTCTGATCATTCCCAGCCTCTGTTTGTATATATTGCAGTATTGGATGTAAGTGTTATCCACAGCCCTCCTGCTTATACTAAACATCTGTATTGGTTGCAGGCTCTTTTCATCGTCAGCAGGTACTGGGGCTGACATTTTACAAACAGTTGGAATGATGAGCAAGATGAAATAAAGCGCAGAATGACATTGCTAATCCTCCTTAAAAGGATCACACCGGTAGTTGCCAGCTGATCTCCTCCAGTGTTGGAGCAGGAGATGGTATTTTTTGTAGACATGATGTGGATGACACTGCTAGCTCTACTAGTGAACTTGAGAAAAGATGTTAGTAAATTCCCAACTATTTTTAGTTTTTTTTCTCCTTTATATTGTAATTATAGATATAATTGATACAATCCAGTGATCCCAGATTTGAAGGATATTTATGTGGACAGGATTTAACCTTACAAATAAGTGTTTGTAGATATTTCTCTTGTTTCTCTTTGCGGAAAACTCTTCAAATGCGCATTGGTAACAAGTATATGTTACATCACGTTTTCCCTTATAAGTGGTTCTACAGTTTAGAAAAGCCCTTTTAGGGCTGAGTGAATAGAGAAGGGTCCTCTGTTCAAGATCCTCGACTCTTGGCCAAAATGGAGAGCAGCTGGAAAGAGCGTGTCTCTCTGGAAGACCTATTTGGTCCTGCATTACAGAGTTAGCCCATTGAAATGACTTGGATCAGGGTACTGCTAGATTTCCCCTGTGGTGGCGCCCTAGGAAATGTCAACACTTACTGCCAGGCTTGCCTACAGAGTAATGTGGAGAGCTGCAGGAAGGGATACTTTGTGATCAGCATATTGTCAACAGAGGGTGGGAAAGGAGGGATTATTTAAAGTGGAGAACCCCTTCGAGGGATAGGTAATAAACAGTTAAATCAGAGATAACCTCTAATCCCAATCCCGGCACCCACACTATACTGCTAATTTTACTGGGGAAAACAGCTGGAACAGGTGTCTATGTGATAGATATCATTCTGGCTCATAGAGCGGAAACACCAATCAATTTTACAAGAGACATTGGCCACAACTATATAAAAAATATGATCACTGTACAGGCAGTCCTCAACTTACACTGTTCCAACTTACATCTGTCCCCTAGTTACAAACAGAGACTTATGGGCATGCTGGCACTTGTAGTTCCATGTTCCACAGAAGATAGTAGCTATGGAACGACAAGTTCCAGCATGCCACAGCAGCACATGAGGTGAAATGTTCTTAACAGGGGCACAGAAAGGAAAACAAATGTAAAAACCCTTCCCTGCACAATCCAAAACTAAAAAAGAACCCTTTTGTGCTGGAGTTACATTTAATAAATCTACTTGTTTCAACTTACATACAAATTCAACTTAACAACAAACCTACAGTCCCTATCCTGTTCGTAACCCGGGGACTGTCTGTATATGGATCCATGAGTGCTCCACATATTAGTACAGTTTTTTTCTCCATAAATTATGGGGTCTTTTAGGGCAGGGGTGGGCAATTAATTTTCCCATGGGGCCGCATGAGAAAGTGCGATGGTTTTGGGGGGCCGGACTAATAAAAACATAGGATGAACGGGAAAAAATTTGTTTTTCGGGGGATTATCTTTGTGGAAACTAACTGGGGGATGTATCTATATAACTCTATATATACTGATGGTACACAGTAAGGCAGGTATATACAGCTCTCCTCAGTAAGGTAGGTATGTAGATGTATGTCCCCTCAGTCTGGCAGGTATATACAGCTCCCCTCAGTCAGGTATATAGATATAGGTACCCACAGGCAGGTATATAGATAGGTACAGCTCCCCTCAGGCAGGTATATAGATAGGTACAGCTCCCCTCAGGCAGGTATATAGATAGGTACAGCTCCCCTCAGACAGGTATATAGATAGGTACAGCTCCCATCAGACAGGTAGATAGATAGGTTAGGTACAGCTCCACCTCCAGGCAGGAATATTATAGATAGGGTTAAGCTTCCCCTCAGGTAGTGTTCAGCTCCCACTCAGGCAGGTATATAGTTAGGTTCGCTCCCATCAGGCAGGTATATAGTAGGTACGTCCCCTCAGGCAGGTATATAGATAGTAGTAGCTCCCCAGGCAGGTATATAGATTAGGTTACAGCTCCCTCAGGCAGGTATCTAGATAGGTTACACTTCCCCAAGGCAGGTGATCAGTGTGTCCAGGGCTCCATACAGGTGTCAGTATATAGTAAAGCGTTCCACAGGCAGGTATATAGTAGTAGGGTTTCCTACAGGCAGGATATAGGATAGCCGGTGTTCCCACAGGCAGGTATATAGTTAGGTGTGTCCCCAGGCAGGTATATAGTTAGGTGTGTCCCCAGGCAGGTATAGAGATAGCCAGGAGTGTCCCCAGGCAGCTATATAGTTAGGTGTGTCCCCAGGCAGGTATATAGTTAGCCATGTGTGTCCCCAGGCAGGTATTTACATTAGATAGCCAGGTGTGTCCCCAGGCAGGTATATAGTTAGGTGTGTCCCCAGGTAGGTATATAGATAGTTAGGTGTGTCCCCAGGCAGATATAAAGGTAGGTGTGTCCCTAGGCAGGTATATAGATAGTTAGGTGTGTTCCCAGGCAGGTATAGAGATAGTAGGTGTGTCCCCTGGCAGGTATATAGATAGCTAGGTGTGTCCCCAGGCAGGTATTTAGATAGCTAGGTGTGTCCCCAGGCAGGTATATAGATAGCTAGGTGTGTCCCCAGGCAGGTATATAGATTTAGCCGAGGTAGTTGTGTCCCCAGGCAGGTATAGAGATAGCTAGGTGTGTCCCCAGGCAGGTATATAGATAGCTAGGTGTGTCCCCAGGCAGGTATATAGATAGCTAGGTGTGTCCCCAGGCAGGTATATAGATAGCTAGGTGTGTCCCCAGGCAGGTATAGAGATAGCTAGGTGTGTCCCCAGGCAGGTATATAGATAGCTAGGTGTGTCCCCAGGCAGGTATATAGATAGCTAGGTGTGTCCCCAGGCAGATATATAGTTTTATGGCCAAAATTAAAAATAACAAACACTAATACTCACCCTGGCTTACCTGCTTCCCGGCTGAGCGCGCTCATCTTCTATCTGAGGAGCTTCCCGGGCTGGTGGCGTGATGACGTCATGCCGCCAGCGCCGGGACGCTCCTCCGTCAGCTCCTGGGCCCGAGGAGAGGCAGCGGCGCGGTGAGCGGAGTTCACCATGTCGCTGCCTAATTCACCAGCAATAGTAGCGCTGATGGCCCGTGGCGGGCTGTCAGCGCTACTATTAGCAGACCTGGGCATCGTACGCCGCGGGCCGCATCCGACGAGCTGGAGGGCCGGATGCGGCCCGGGGGCCGTACTTTGCCCGGGTTTGTTTTAGGGGCTTGCTTTGCAGTACATAATGGCTTCCTTCTATTCGCTTAGCTTTGCATTATTCACTGCATTATCTTTTAATGCAATGAGTTTTTGGAGACTCTAGGGCCTAGACTCTAGGCTATTCCAGCATCGATAGTCATGATGGAAAACTCTCTACAACAGGCAGTGGCTGCTTAGAACGGGGTCATGTTTGTCTTAGGATGCAATCATCTATGCAGTTTTGATGCAGTTTTTTGTTTGTTTGAGCCAAACACAGGAGTCCGTACAAAAGAGAAGCATCAATATTTTCTTTATCGTTTTCCTTTTTTAGGACCCAGTTTAGGTTTTAGGCCTGAATTTTGCTCTGATTCTGTTTATTGCTATTCTGCTGGTAAATCTAAGCAGTAGAAAAATGCTGAAATAAAATGATTAAATTATTCTGTTTATTATCTACCTGATAACAGGTCTTGGTAAACTAATATGTTAACCTGGCTGCAGTATACAATTGATAATTGTATGGAAAGTAAAGTTCTGGTATTGGTGTTATCCGCTTCCTTTTTTTTCTGTTGTTAATCAGAATGGATCCTTCCTCTATGGCTATCACAGTAGTCACAGAATACGCACTGCTGGAAATGGTGCCAGTATTCTGCTGGTGGTGTCTTTTGCAATGGCGTTACACCTACTGGGAATTAGAAAATTTCTTCACCTCCATTTTATCTAATTTTTGGTATAAGCCCTGATTAATAGTTTAATTTACTTTTATGCCCTTTCCTAATATATCACAAGGCATTATGGGAAAGGAGCTGAGAAGCTCAAGTGCCCTCTGTTGGATGTAACAAATCCTCAATTTGCTTTTGACCCACTGGGTCTTTGGAAAGCAAAAAGGGATATTTAGCCAATCCAGCATCACCCATCTGTATACAGCCGTTTTGGGGTTTTGACCCTCGTCAGTACAGAGCAGAGTGGGAGGCAATGAGTGGCTCAGAATGGGAAGATCTCTCCTTAGGGAGAGCGCCTATATAGGTGTGTGGAGATTCGAAATTGCCTTTTTGCACTCCACGAAGCGTCTGCATATCACAAGGCATTATGGGAAAGGAGCTGAGAAGCTCAAGTGCCCTCTTTTGGATGTAACAAATCCTTAATTTGCTTTTGACCCACTGGGTCTTTCCTAATGTAATGATTAGAATCCCAATTTGACCTTACAACAATCCAGTCATTTTGCATATATCACATGTTAATGATACATTTATATTTGTAGGATTCTTTTAATGAACATTATCTGGTAGATTTATTGACAACTATGTAGTTCTTTATTCTATGTAGAATATACATGTAGTATATTCCGTCTGTACTCTCCTACCCTGTCCTTTCTCCTAGGCACACAGTTGATGTGCCTTTGTTTTTTGTCGAAATCTATCATAAGTTTTAATGAAACATCAGAATAGACCTTTTAAGTGCATAGTCCGAAATAATGAGCAAATTAGAATTCCTCTCACTTTGTGCCTAGGAGCCTGTTCCACCTGACTCATCAAATGAAAAATTCATCAATTAATCCTCTGACAATAACAATATATACACAGAAATCAATGGGAGATTGATTTTTTTTCTCTCTTTTTTTTGAGCCAGAACATGAAAAAAAAGCCCTGACTTACACATAATGTGAAGTTTCTCCTCATTTCGACCTTATTATTGAGCATAACATCTGAAGAGTTCATATCATTATTTGTTCTAAGCCAACTACAAAAGTGTGATTGTTTGAGATTGGTATATGAGCAATGGAGATGTTAGTACTATCTGACTGAGCTAATAAAGTTGTCAAAAAGCTGATGATAGGAAGCCCTTGAAGGCAACCAATAGAGAGAGACAGATCACTGAGACCTGATGCTGGACCACCCAGAATACGTAACATTGAACTCAGTGGTGAGGGAGATCAAAGGCAGCAAAGGACAATGAGGACGAAAATGAAATGCTACAGAGATAACGGAGAGAAACTAGTTCAGGCTTTAATTAAGAGACCCCCACCTCCATTTTCTAATGGAGACCCAGTATTTACCCCAGTGTAAGTCTTCGGCAGCAGGTTAATGACACACATAGAAATAATGTAAAAATAAAAATGAGACTGATGTGTTTTCTGGTGGAGATCTCACTGCTGGTGAGTGGCGGCATTTCATCTGTCAGACCAGGACAGAACCCTTGGTCCAGGCAGTTTAAAGAGTCTGCCTTTCATCTGCCAGTTTTATGTTAGATGCCTCATAGTAGTCGGTAAGTTGAAAGCAGCTATGCGGAATGAATTGGATTCTTTGACCAGAAATTTTTCATTGATTTTCATAATGCTATTGTAAGGTTTGCTACAGAAAGGCCGCGTATTGTGTCATTATCTTCCACCTTTGTTTCATGATTTGCATTATTTTTCATTTTTTTACAAAAAAAGAAAACCCCTTTCTTTTTAAATTTTAAAAATGTTCACTGTGTATACATGTATGGAAATATGTGTTTCTGCAACGTATTCTTCTCAACTGGTGGGTGCGCCCAAATGGGGATATACATACAACAAACCCTCAGGTTTGCTGCGACCACAATCTTTGACTTTGCTGAAACTCCTAACGTTGAGTATTATAAGACATGAACCTACTACTTGTAGTCTGACTTGTTCTGTTTGTCTCAGTCTGTATCCCTGTATGTGTATGCTGTTGTCTGTCAGTCTGATCCTGCCTGTAGAGTGTTTTGTTGTCAGTCGTATCCTGTATCCCCAGCTTGTCGTCGTCTGTATCCCTGTATTTAGCTTGTTGTAGTCTGTATCCTGTATGCCAGCTTGTCGTCATCGTATCCCTGTATGCCAGTTTGGGTCTGTCAGTTGTACCCCTGTAGAGCTGCTTGTTGTCGTCTGTATCCCTTTTTGCAGCTTGTCTGTCAGTTTTAATCCCTGTATGCTAGTTGTCTGTCAGTTGTATCCCTGTATAGCCAGCTCTGTCTGTCAGTCTGACCGAGGTGAGAATTTTAGTCTGTAGTACGATAGCTTCAGCTTTCTAAGCACTACCTATATTTTGGGCCAGTTTTACCCCTGTAAGTCTTGCGTCAGTCTTATCCAACTGTATGGTATAACAAGCTATGGTCGGGTGGAGTCTGTATGCTGGTATGGCGCATTTCATCTGTCAGACCTGGTATACCCTGTTAGCCAGCTTTGGTCTGCTCAGTCTGCCATGTATAGATGCTTGTATGTCAGTCTGTATCCTGTATAGCAGCTTGCTGTCAAGTTGGGTATCCTTTGCCAGAATTTCTTCATTGTATTTATAAGCTTTGTTGTCAGGTCTGTACAACCCGTATTGTAGCTTGTCTTCCATTCTGTTCATGATTTGCATTATTTTTTCTTCATTCCTACTCAACCTTACTTATTAGCATGTTCAATATTTTCAGTGTGTATCCCTGTATGAATAGTAGTTTCTGTCAGCGTATCCTGTAACTAGCTGGTTGGGTGCAGTCTGACCTGTATACACCAACAAACGCCTTTCGGGTTTGTATCCCCACTTTATTTGCTAACTTTACTGGTATTATACTGCTTACCATGTAAGCTAACTTGTCTTTGTCAGTCTGTATCCCTGTATGTGTATAGCTAGCTTGTCTGTCAGTCTGTATCCCTGTATAGCTAGCTTGTCTGTCAGTCTGTATCCCTGTATAGCCAGCTTGTCTGTCAGTCTGTATCCCTGTATAGCTAGCTTGTCTGTCAGTCTGTATCCCTGTATAGCCAGCTTGTCTGTCAGTCTGTATCCCTGTATAGCCAGCTTGTCTGTCAGTCTGTATCCCTGTATAGCCAGCTTGTCTGTCAGTCTGTATCCCTGTGATGGGCCAGCTTTTCTGTCAGTCTGTATCCCTGTATAGCCAGCTTGTCTGTCAGTCTGTATCCCTGTAGAGCTAGCTTGTCTGTCAGTCTGTATCCCTGTATAGCTAGCTTGTCTGTCAGTCTGTATACCTGTATAGCCAGCTTGTCTGTCAGTCTGTATCCCTGTAGAGCTAGCTTGTCTGTCAGTCTGTATCACTGTAGAGCTAGCTTGTCTGTCTGTCAGTCTGTACATCCCTGTATATCTATCTACCTCTCTGTTTGTCTATTTTTTAATGTCTCCCGATTCTACATTTACCTGCTATGTGTCTTGTCTATTTATCTCTCCATCTCCTTCCATTTCTATCTATCTATCTTTCTAATCTATCTGATCTGTCTGTCTATCTATTTCTCTTTTCACTACCGATCCTCCATCCATAGTCTCTCTGCCATCTATGTACCTGTCTGAATATCTGTTTGTCAATCTATCCACCTGTCTTTATATCCATGTACCCAACTGTCAGTCTGTCCTCCATATGGCAGTAATTGACTAGCAGATTATAATAGAGGATGCATTAGCATGTCTTGCCCCCTCAGACTCCAGTAAATGTACACAGGCCTGCCTACCATTGCTGTTTTGTAAGCTGTGCATTCATGTCATACGGTTCAGAGATGAGCTCTCCCTGATGCATGCTCGTTTAGGCTTTCTACATATGGCATCATGTATATGCATTTACCATGAGAGAGGCTGCAATGGTTACATTTATTTAGCTCCCATTAACTCGGGTCACTGTGCTGATGACACTGTGACTGAGGGGGGAAAACAATTTCATCATCTGATGACCCCATTAAAACCTGCTGAGAAGAGCCATGCAATAGTTCTGGAACTGCTATTAAGAAATCTGCAACTCTAAATTTGGCTTTTTTACATATGGAAAATTGTAGCTTTGCCCTAGGCAGTAGGAATTGCCTATTATATCACACCTCAATGATAGATGTGCTGCTCTCTCTAGCTCTGATGATTGCATATGAGAATATTAGGATATTACTCCCAAGTAGATAATTATCATGGCTGGCTCATGGGGGTACCCACTTTGTAGGGCATACCCCACCTCTTGCTTCTTGCCATGGTTGATGTAAGATGAGTTCTTTCCTCCTACAAGATGATAAGTCTTTTATGTGGTGCTCACTTGTTATAAATATATCACTTGTCCATGTTTTACAGGGCGCAGCCCCCCAGTAGTTGATAATGCTGTATATAAAGAAATATCCATTTGGCTCACCTGTACGAGGGCTTTGTCTACTGTTTGGTATCTTGGGTGTACTTTTAATACATTTGAGGTTCAGATTTGGTAAAGTAAAGACAATAGTAGGCAATGGGTCATCCATTGCATTTTAGAAGCCAGCGATACAGACATATCAGTCATATAATTTGCTCATCCCTATGAACTACACTACAGCTTTGCAGTACATAAATATCAAGTTTATTGCACAGAAGTGACCTTCTGATGATGTTACCTATGCATTCGGTGACTTGTTAGATGCAAAAATTAAAATGTCATTAATAAACGTGGAGCTGTTAATTGCTGTGGACCTAAAAGTCCCAACATGGCTATCGCTTATCTAGATGGTGTCTACAGATTTCTCTTTTTGCCATTGCTAAGCTACATATGCATGCAGGTACTCTGTTTCCCTGAAAATAAGACAGTGTCTTATATTTATTTTTGCTCCTAAGGACAAGGTAAGACTTATTTTTAGGGGATGTCTTATTCCTCCATGAACAAGTTCACATTTATTGCTGAACAAAAAATCAACATGTATTAATATACTGTAGTGATTTCATCACAAACATCAGCATAAGCAGCCAAACTGAATTGCATCAAACAAAATGCACCATGTCTTATTTTCGGGGGATGTCTTATTTTTGGGGAAACAGGGTATGTGGGAATCTTTCTATAGGAAACTCTTAATAGTAATAGTCTTCCCTGAGAAACTGAGGTTTTATAAGTAGTATACCGTGTTTCCCCGAAAATAAGACAGTGTCTTATATTAATTAAAGACGAGCTAAGACTTCTTTTTAGGGGATGTTTTATATTTCTATTAACAATAATTCATTTATTGTTAAACAAAACATCAACATGTATTAATATACTGTAGTGATTTCATCACAAACATCATCATAAGCAGCCAAACTCTGAATTGCACTAAAAAAATGCACCATGTCTTATTTTTGGGGGGTGTCTTATTTTAGGGGAAACATCGTAATCTAATGACAGGATGTAATTGGTGCTATATCACCGAGTCCATATATAAAGCTACCTGCCTCCTCGGCTACACTGTGCTTTTATCAGTGCCCAGCTCCTTTTATTCTGTACAGTGAACTATTTACGGGCTATTATCTGATCTACAAGAGGATGCTCGACCTACAGCATTGACTGGCTGCCTAGCACTGGAGGTGTTAATGGAGTCTATACAAGCACATTAATAATACCCATGGCTCTCTGCTAGCTGCATGTGGAAAGTCCACTTCTTTTTAGCAAGTTTGCCTTTTTATATGCATTATAATAAAGTGTTCCTACTTGTGATTTAGTGTTTTAGCAGGGTTGACCTAACTATAGGACTCTGCGGCTAAACCCGGCTTTATATCTCATTTTCAATTTACACCTTACAGTCCGGTGGAGAGAAGTGTTGAGTTGAATATATTTTTTCTCTCTAAATGCATCTAGCTGCTGTAATTGTGAATGTTAAGCATTCCGAATGGATCTGTGTTAGAAGCCCAGGGATTATTCAGCTGTATAAGCTATTGCATCTGCAGAGGTTTTAAAAGCAGAGCTTTAGGAATAAATACACATTTAGGATAGGTGTCGAGTTGTATGTATTGTATAGGTTTTATTTTTACCATACAGATGTGGCAGATCTGAATTTGTCTTATTGTCTGGTTTGTGGAACTCTTAAGATACTGTGGATTACCTGTAGTCCTATGTACACCAACCACAGGTATCACACTATAATGCTACAATGAATTGTGCCACATGGCACTCAGCAGTGTGACCTCTGACAAACTCTGCTCTGCTATATTCCTGAATTATTAAAACATGATTGTTTAACTAGTTTTGTACTTAAACCAGAAGTTGATGTCCACCTGCTGAAGATTTCTGTATCTATTCAGTTATATATAATGTTTATTATTATCCATGTGTTGTTTATTAGTTTGTGAACTTCCATTGACATTGTATCTAGCTATTTTTTAATACCATAAGGTCCAGTTTCTTTACAGCAAAAAATGTTACGTTTTTGGAAGCCCTGAGCGTTAGGCTGGGTTTACACGTTACGGTTTTGTATTGTTTCCCAACTGCATCAAAATGCAGAAAACACCTCAAAAACACATGCAGTAAACACATCAAAAACACATGCAGTAAAACACATGCAGTAAACACATCAAAAACACATGCAGTAAAACACATGCAGAAAACACATCAAAAACACATGCAGTAAAACACATGCAGTAAAACACATGCAGTAAACACATCAAAAACACATGCAGTAAAACACATGCAGTAAGCACATCAAAAACACATGCAGTAAAACACATCAAAAACACATGCAGATAAACACATCAAAAACACATGCAGTAAACACATCAAAAACACATGCAGTAAAACACATGCAGTAAACACATCAAAAACACATGCAGTAAAACACATGCAGTAAACACATCAAAAACACATGCAATAAAACACATGCAGTAAACACATCAAAATCACATGCAGTAAAACACATGCAGTAAAAACATCAAAAACACATTCATTAAAACACGCAGTAAACACATCAAAAACACATGCAGTAAAACACATGCAGTAAACACATCAAAAACACATGCAGTAAAACACATGCAGTAAACACATCAAAAACACATGCAGTAAAACACAGGCAGTAAACACATTAAAATCGCATGCAGTAAACACATCAAAAACACATGCAGTAAAACACATGCAGTAAACACATTAAAATCGCATGCAGAAGACACATCAAAAACACATGCAGTAAAACACATCAAAAACACTTGCAGTAAAACACATCAAAAACACTTGCAGTAAAACACATCAAAACACATGCAGTAAACGCATCAAAAACACATGCAGATAAACACATCAAAATCACATGCAGAAAACACATGAAAAACATGCAGTAAAATACTTTATTTTTTATTTTTTTAAGAATAGGAGTATTTATGTCTTTAACTTAAATTTACCACACAGGTGAGAGTAAGATTAATTAAAAAAAAAATACATTTTTTAAATTATTATTATTGGATGCAGTTATCGTATATTCAAAAAACACAATGTGTGAACCCAGCCTGCAGGTTCACGCAACTCTTTTTGCATGTTTTTTGACATCTAGAATTCACATTTTTTGCGATTATGCATGAAAATGTGACATTAAGGTCCCATTGAATTAAATGGAAAGTGTGCATCAAACATCCAGTGCATTGTTTTGCACACTGTTTGAAGCCTTATATGCTACACAGAAAAAAAACGTGACTATAGGACGTTTAATATTATGATTCATCAAATACAATGAAGCTCCCTGTACTAAAAAAATGCATAAGAATGTGCACTAAAAAGTACGTCAAATGGAGAAAACACATGAAAAAAATGTGTGCGTTTCTCCTATGAAATAAGGGCTTCAGTGCAAAATTTATGTTAACATAGCCTTAAGTTTTGACTACCTATTAATCACTTGCTTCTTTTATCACCTGAATAGTCCTTTTGGCCAATTGATGTTAATAAATAGGATTTATATGAAGAAAGACCTTCATTGGTTTGTAGATGAGATTGTATATGTGTACACAGTGCTACTTATCCTATGACTTGTAAAGTTATAGCCAAGGATGTTAGAAAAAAATCAATGACAATGCAAGGCTGATGTCTTAAACTTAGAATGTCTGTCTGTAGGGATTTTAGATGCATTTTGTTTACTTCTCTATTAGCTGTTTTGATGTGGCATACACGTATATTATATACTTTAAGGTTGCAGTAGGAACAGCAGCACTGTACATGCTTAGGTAGGTCAGATCCACCGAATACCATTTAATTTACCAAAGTGCTATTTAGTTACAGATAGATTTATCAAATATATATATAATTCCACTAACCATACATCAAAGGAATGTGAGGTTGGTAGTGCATTTATCAAATCACATTGAACTTATTCAAATAAATCTTATATGTGGGGAAAAAAATATTTTAATATTTTTTTTATATGGAGGGTTAGTTTCTCATCTTTTTGTGACTACGAATATTAGTACTCTTTTCTCATCACTTGTGAAATCTGTATCTGTGTACTTAACTTTGTACTTCGGGGGAGGTGAATTCCAGCTTGAAGTTTGCTCATTAAACATTATATACCAATATCCCCAAAAATGTTTCTCAAAGGTTTTAACCTAGTTTAGGTTTGACTTGTGTTATATATATATATATATATATATATATATAATATAGATAGATAGATAGATAGATAGATAGATAGATAGATAGATAGATAGATAGATAGAGAGAGAGAGAGAATATTCGCTTTCTTCAAATTTTCATTATGGGGCTATGAAGTTTCATGGTCTAGATGCTTTTTCACAGTAAGCAATTGTGGAATGGAATTGTTGTGTACTAATGATAAGAGATACCACCATGTGTTTTTCCATGTTGCCTCGGTGGAGTTGGAACAAAATGGCGGATATATCTCAAGGGAAGCGGAAAATTAAGTTAGAACATTCTGGTTCTGGAGAAAATAGATAGATGGATGGATGGGTGGATGTGCACTAAAATAAAGCAAACTTTGATGGGTGACAGTGAAAGGGGCCTTGATTCCAGGTTCAAGACAAATTGTAATTCCGCCTTTCATGGTAATGCTTGCACCATAAAGAAGTAAACTAGCTGAATCCTTAAAAACTTTTCTACACATGCAAGTCTAGGTTCACATCACGTTTGACCATACAGCAACAAAACACTATATATACGCTAAGCCTATGCCAAATGTGCGCAGTGTTAATCAGACATTTGACATTCGTGTTTTTCTATTGGCTGTCACCCATTTTTCGCTGCAGTTTGATTGGGTAGGTTTGTTTAGTTTTTAATGATGGATGCAAACTTATACCTTTACAACATGCACACATACACTAGTATACGTTTTCCATTGACTTACACTTTAAAAAAACGTATACTGTATCGTATACGTTTTTGTTCAGCTTAAAAAAAGCGCAGCACCCTGTGTATTCCATTTTTAAAAATCTAATGGATATTTGACAGGAAATATAAAATCAGCCAGAATGTCAATGTACGTTGCACATCCACGTATATGAGTAAATGAACACATTAACACATACGTTTTTTATTATGTCACAAACCCCAGATAACAGATCCATCCTCCATTTAAAATAATGGAGTGTGCACTAAGCCTTAGCTGTTACCCAAACTGGAGCTGCCAGGTTTGTGAATTGTGTATAATTAACATTAGAAAAGTTGCAGTATTCCAAAGTTATGAAAAAAAAATAAATAGAAAAGTGATCTATTCATCCATGTCGAAAGCAACATTTAAGCTCTGTCTTTGAGATAGAACTGAAACATTGTTTTTTACATGAATGAATAAATCACTTTTGTAGTTTTTCAGTAACATTGGAGTGCTACTGTTGTTTGTACACAACACACAAAATTGGCAAAAATAATTTGGGCAATGGCTGAAGTTTTTATGGGTTGACTGAACAGTTTAAAAAACCCCTCAAGCTTCTAGGTTTCATGCTTTGCTATGTTTCCTATTTTTGATCGCCGTAATTCATCTCTGGAACCTATTATTAGTGTATTTCAATTAGTAGAAGAGTGAAGAAATCAGGCAATACCTTTTTGAGGCTGAGTATATTTGATGGTGAGCTTTCGAGAGTACTAGCTCTCTTCTTCAGACAGGATGTTATACAAGAAACTGAAAATTCACAGACATTTTATATACAAAAGACATGGATCTTCAAAGGACCTTAGAATATTTAAAAATAAGAAAATGCAATATAAGTGGAGAAGTTATTTACAACAGGTCACAAAATAAACAATCTGGAAACTTGTGGGGCGTGACGGAAGGGTCAGTAATTCTTGCTCCTATCTGTTTGCTATCGGGGGGTGATTTGTGGCCCTCAGTGTATTTCCGTTAGTGGTTGAATGAGTTTTGGGATCATTTTGTTGGCCTTTTAATGGAGATCGGTGTTATGCATTTATAATCTATAGTTAGTTTTTCTGTCGGACTTTGCCACATCATTTGTTGGTGTTATATAGATAAAGATTGTATTTGTTTTATTAGATTTGGTATTACTAAAGAACCTTGCACTCAGACTATAGCCCAGATGAATGAAAGTCACTGCACCAGTTCTGTGGTGTAGGTTAAGACAGAAATAGTGGCGTGCTCCATATCCGACATATTCCTAAAGCATTTGCACAATAAGGGTATGTTCACATGATGTATTGCGGTGCGTACAGTACGCGCTGCAATACATCGCGCGTTATCTCCCCACACA
>JAODAL010008710.1:0-30000 GCA_025379985.1 Phyllomedusa bahiana | reverse complement strand
CCGCCAGCTATTGCTAAACTTCACTACTTGGCACAGTCTCTTGGAGTTGGCATTCTTGGAAGTTGCAGCTGAAGCCAACGAGAGACTTTTATTTCAGCCTGCCTGATGATAAAAAAATGCGTATACTATAAACTGCTTCAATATAGTGGGATAATTGCAGAGATTCACGGTTATTGGGATCTTTATTGTTAGTCATGAAAGCAAATTGTGCTCCTGCAGCCCCATGACTGACATGAGCGAATCTGCTAATGTCTATATTAAGGCAATTGTGTTTTATGCGGCCATGTAATATATGGTTACAACATTTTAAAAGTTTTTCTGCTAATTTAATTGTTTTCTTTTTCTTCTACAAATTAGCGGAGTTATGCCATCTTTGTATATATTGATAGGAGTTGCCATGGATGTCTGATAGATGCTGGTCCCACCTCTGAGATCAGCACATATAGCACAGAGAGCAGGGGTCCCTTTATCCCCACTCCTTGTACTCACCACAGACAGGAAACAGAGAAGTGGCTCAACATAAGCATTTCTCTAAATTCTCTTCTATGGCAGTTCAGAGTACATTTAAAGGGGTTTTGCCACAAAGGAAAAATTTACGTGGGAAACTTGCAAATTAAATAATAAACATTTTCCTCATTCACCATTATTAAAAATTATCTACTGTTTTTCTTTTAGCTGCTCCTATAGTGATCTATTGTTTACAGCTCGTCTCCAGGGGATACGACCAGGGCTGAGAGCTCGTCAGTCCTGGTCAGACATGCTCAGATATCACCTCTCCTCTCAGGCAGCTACTGAGTGTTAAAACCCCGGGTGCTGTCACTCTACTCCTGTTCTCTGTACTCCTTAGTAATTCGTCAAACAGTGCAAATAAATAAAACAAAAGAAACATCAATGAGTTATGTGCAGGGATAAAGAGAAAAAAAATCCACTGGTTTGGTTTCTGCAGGGATTTGAACCTAGTTCCCTTGTGCTGTGAGGCAAAACATTTACCACTGAGCTACATTGTAGTTACGCACAGCTCTATACATAAACAGACCTTTCTTTGACTAGAGAGAGGAAGTTCAAACAAATCACACGCCCCCTTCTGAGCACACAGAGCTGAAGAGCTGGATGCAGGATTTATAAAATGAGATCGTGGCAAAACCCCTTTACGTGCTCCCACCCAAAGGTGGGACACACATCCATCAAAGGTTTATTGCATATTGACAGGCATTGCCATGAATTACTGCTAGATATGGGTTCCACCTCTGACATCAGCACATGTCTAGAAAGCAGGTGTTCCTTTACCCCCAGTCCTTGCTCTTACCACAGATAGGACACTGAGAGATGAAACCACATGAGCATCTTTTTCTTTTCTCTTCTAAGGGAGTCCAGACTACATCTAAGTGCTCCCACTCAAAGGTAGAGCCCACATCTGTCAGATGTTTATGGTATATTGGTAGGAGTTCCCATTAATGTCTGACATATGCAGCTCCCACCACTGAAATCAGCACATAGCAAGAGAGCAGGGGTCTCCTTACTCTCAGTCCTTGTTCTCTCCACAGACGCAACACATGGAACAGTGGCCCCATATGAGCATTTCTCTCTCCGATCTATTATATGGGAGACTACATCTAAGTGTTGCCACTCAAAGGTAGGGCACACACCTATCATACGTTTATGGCATGTTGATAGGGTCTCACCACTGAAATCTGCACATATCTAGAGAGCAGGGGTCTCCTTACCCCCAGTCCTTGTTCTCACCACAGACACAGTACATGGAAAGGTGGCCCCATATGAGCATTTCTCTCTCCGATCTATTATATGGGAGACTACATCTAAATGTTGCCACTCAAAGGTAGGGCCCACACCTATCATACGTTTATGGCATATTGATAGGGTCTCACCACTGAAATCTGCACATATCTAGAGAGCAGGAGTCTCCTTACCCCCAGTCCTTGTTCTCACCACAGACACAGTACATGGAAAGGTGGCCCCATATGAGCATTTCTCTCTTTCTCCAATCTCTTATATGGGAGGCTACATCTAAGTGTTGCCAGTCAAAGGTAGAAACCACATCTATCAGACGTTTGACATTTCCTATGGAGGCAATCCACGGAAGGTAAAAATGGTGAGCACTTCTAAAAAATGTGATGTAAATGGCGCAATTGCAGCACTCTGCAGATGCCAAGAGTCAGATAAAAGCTGAATATGTGAATTTAAAGTGTATTTCTGCTACATGTAGTATATATGAAAATCTGGGACTCTTAGTGCACATTCTTGATCAAAACTGTGGGGGCCCATCAACCATCGGCAAGTTGGCCTCCGTTCACATGGGGACTTACTCTTAACAATCTCACCTCTCTTAGTGCCTTTACAGACCTCAATACTTTTCTAGGCATGAAGGTACCAGCTATACTAAGTTCTGATTAAAAACAGCTTGAGTGGATGGGTGGAGTGCATGACCAAAATGGAGGCAGCAACTCCCCCATATATATTATCTAAAAAACAAAAACGGTCAGCACTTCCATAAATTATTAAATAAATGTCGTAGGTGCAAACTGGCGTGGCTGCACACAAATTCAAAGAAATGAACCAGCAGCACACTGCAGAAGCCAGAGACAAAAACTGAATATATGAATTATTGTGCAGTTCTGCTACATGTAGTGTATACAAAAGTCTGAGGCTCTTAGTAGACATTTTTGATCAAAACTAAGAGGGCCCATCCATCAATAGCAGAGGGGCTACATCCTGTGGTTATGCTGTAAATATGCCAGAATACCTCTGTAAGATTAGCTGAAAGAACACATACACTACTCACAGAAAGTTAGGGACATTTAGCTTCTGGTTGAAATATCAGGATGAACATAACATTTCTTGAAGTTATTTTTTAACCCCTTCCTGACGGACGGTCATAATAATATGGCTCTAAATTTTTTTGCTCTTTGCCTTCTGAAAGCCATAACTTTTTTATTTTTCCACCCACATAGACATATGAAGGCTTTTATTTTGCGGGACAAGTTGTACTTTGTAGTGGTGTTATTTATATTACTATAGAGTATACTAGGGAACGGCAAAAAAAATTCTAAGTGGAGCAAAATGTGAAAAAAAACGTCCTTGCGCCATATTTGTGGGAGGTTTGTTTTTACGGAGTATATTCTTCGGTAAAATTGATGTGTTATCTGTATTCTACAGATTGATACGTTATGTTTTGGTACCGTAAAAAAATTCCAAACATTTTCTATTCTTCAAATTTGCGCTGCGGTGCCATATTGTGCGACCACTAACTTTTTTGTATGAACACCTACGGACGTCAGTGAGGCGGCATTTTTTGCGGGCAGATGTGTACTTTTTCATGCTAGCACTTGGAAATGGATGCGACTTTTTTGATTACATAAAAATTGGAATAAAAGTAATGTGAAATGACCAAAAAAATGCAATTTTGACGTTTGGAATTTTTTTTTCTTCTACGGTGTTCAGCATACGGGATAAATTATATAATATTTTTATAGATCGTACTTTTTCGGACACGGCGATACCAAATATGTGTAACTTTTTTATTATTTTATTGTTTTTATTTGTGAAATGGGGAAAGGGGGGTGATTTGAACTTTTAATACTTTCTTTTTTTTTGTACTTTTAAAACTTTATTTATTTTTTTTACTTTAACATTTAGTTCCCCTATGGTGCTCGACTACTAGGGGGGTGCGATCGTTAATACAGCCTAATGCATTGCATAGTCAGTGCATTAGGGTATACAAAGATGGCGGTTTCCCCACTTCCTGTCTGCGGACGGAAGTGGGGCAAACAGGAACATGGCAGCGATCAGATCATTCACAAGGCTCTGCACTGCCATGTTAGCCCGTCGGGACTCAGCGATCTCACCGCTGATGTCCCGTTCGGGCTGAAAAACGGTGCGCAGCACCACTTTTCAGTCATTCAGACGCCGCAGCCATCCTTGCCGCGGCGCCTGATGGGTTAAACAGCGCAAGCCGGGTGACGACGCCTGCATGCGCTGAAACCGCCGGGTGTTAGCTGCAATTAGCCACTAACACCCGGCGGCTGTGAAGCAGGATCGCGACGCGAACCCGTTTCAAAGCCGCTTACCGGCCCTATGATGAACTCATAAGTCATAGCTCGGTAAGGGGTTAAATTAACTAATTAATACCATCTCTTAACTTTTAAATGCACATGTCCAACTGTTCAGTGTTTCAGTACTTTTTGCACAACTTGCTGATCTCTAACAAGGAGCTTAAAGGGTTTGCTTATAATGCTGTTTCACTGAGTTTTATCAGTTCGGAACTTTGTCTCCTCTGGCTGTGGGTGGTTCTACAGCAGTGAATAGCTTATTCAACTTCTAGGGAGCCATTCTCTGACAGGAGATTGTTATCTCTAAAAAGATTAGAGATAAAGCCATGCTTTTCAGTCTTCACAACACTTACCTTTTTAGTGAAGCTAATCTTGTTAGATATAGTTAGTTTGCTCAGTGGGGTGAAGTCACGCCTTACTCTCTGCTCTCAGGTTATCAGATAACAGACGTCGTCAGGTATTCAGGTAACCATAGAAACCTGTGTGCACTTCAGAGCACATAAAAAAACGGCTTATCTCATGACTAAAGTAAAATCTAATGACCAAGGAATTTAAAGTTTAACGTTTACATTTAACTGTCCCTTTATGTTGAAAGCTAATCTTTGTAGTGAGAAAACCCCTTTAATGGCATAATTCACAACTGGTGTTTGGCAAAGAAATGGACATCCTTTTGCTGCCTCACACACTGATGACTGCTTCACTGTAAACAATTCCCTGCAAAACCGAATGATGAATGCCATACAACTCCAGGCACATTGAAGGGAGGTGAGAGGCAACCAAGGATGTCCACTTCTTTGCCTTTCTGTGACTCTTCCAGTCTCTGTGTATCTCTTTTTCAACCTGCTGATGGCACTCTGTGACACTCTAAGCTCCGTGGCCACCTCTGTCTAAAAGCATTCTGCTTGAAGCCTCGCAACGATGAGGTATTGTTGATAATTGTAAGGTGTTGTCTCACGATGTCAAAATGTGAACAGCATGATGAGGAGAACTGTTTATATTAAAATTCACATTGATCCTCTAAATTTATTTGGTGATTCAGGAATCAAATACCTGTTGGGAATTTTGCTCGGATCACCAAGTTGTGCAAAAAGTAGTGAAACATTGAACAGTTGGACATGTGCATTCTGTAGCTAAGAGATGGTCTCTCAATGTTTTAATATTAAGGCGTAAATGACTTTTAAACTATAAAATATTAGATTTTACTATGATTTCTATGATCCTGAAGAAGGAAGTAGCATCATGCTTGCTTTTATACAGTTCATGGAACTCCATGTACAGTAAGATAACAGTATTCCTTATAAAATATTCCTCTTTTTCTGTCGAACAGTTTTATGAAGAGAAGTAGAAATTTCATTCCAGTCATTGATAGCATGTATTGCCTCTTCCTCTATAGCAATTAAATTGTGTATTACAGTGATAGCCCCAATGTGCCTCCAAAATACAGCATCCACTGTACATCCAAGTCAGCATCTGATCAAATTTTAAGTGGTTGTCTAATGTTTTTATTTATTATGTATATTATAGGGCATCATACATTTTCTAATATTTAGATTTTAAAAATGTTGTTCTTATACCTCTTTTGTACTAGTGCAGTAGGTTCTTTTTAAGAAAAAAAAAAGGAATAGCCCATATTCCTATTAATGATGATTGCTCCCAGGAATTTAGACTAGGTACACACCAGGTTTATGATGTACGTTTAGCATGTGTGCCAGAAAAACTCCCAAAGTATACTCTAAACGTATATAGGAAATAGGACATAAATAGCATTTAATGGCCCAATCAGGGGCGTAACTACCGGGGTAGCAGACATAGCAGCTGCTACGGGGCCCGGACTCTTAGGGGGCCCGGAGCAGCTGCTAACACGTCTGCTCCCCCGGCAATATCGATCCTGCGCCCGCGCCCGCCAGCAGGGTCAGGAGGAGGGAACTCCCTGGGGGCCCAGCCAGCAACAAACAGAAACTTCCTGCCGGGCCCCCAGGATCATAAGATAGATTGCTATCAGCACGATCCCGGAGCTGCTCCCTCAGCAGCAGCCCCTTCTCCCCTCTCCTCACACTGTCTCCAGCTGCTGCACGGTCGGGACGGGGGAGGAGGGAGAAACTTTCTTCCGGGCCACTTGGGTCATATTGCTAGCAGCAGGATCCTCACAGCTCCCTCAGCAGCAGCCCCTCCTTCCTCTTCTCAGTGCTCACGTTGCCTCCAGCTGCTGCACGGTCGGGACGGGTGGAGGTTGTGTGCTCTGCTCTGCTCATGAATGGAAGCTCCCCTTCTTCCCCACCGAGTCTTCCATGACCTCTAGACTGCCTGAGGGCTGCACTAGAAACAGGTAAGTATGTGATTTTATGTATAGATGTGAGTGTGTATATGTATATATGTGTATCTTGGTGTCTGTGGTGTGTGTGTGTGTATAAATGCGTATCTTGGTGTCTGTGGTGTGTGTGTGTATAAATGCGTATCTTGGTGTCTGTGGTGTGTGTGTGTATAAATGCGTATCTTGGTGTCTGTGGTGTGTGTGTGTATAAATGCGTATCTTGGTGTCTGTGGTGTGTGTGTGTATGTATGTTATATATTTTATTGTATAATATCTAGTATATATGTTTATACTTGGTGTGTCTGTGGGTGTGTGTATAAATGCGTATCTTGGTGTCTGTGGGTGGTGTTTGTGTGTATAAATGCGTATCTTGGTGTCTGTGGTGTGTGTGTGTGTATAAATGCATATCTTGGTGTCTGTGGTGTGTGTGTGTGTATAAATGCGTATCTTGGTGTCTGTGGTGTGTGGTGTGTGTGTGTGTATAAATGCGTATCTTGGTGTCTGTGGTGTGTGTGTGTGTATAAATGCGTATCTTGGTGTCTGTGGTGTGTGTGTGTGTATAAATGCGTATCTTGGTGTCTGTGGTGTGTGTGTGTGTATAAATGCGTATCTTGGTGTGTGTGTGTGTGTGTGTATAAATGCGTATCTTGGTGTGTGTGTGTGTGTGTGTGTATAAATGCGTATCTTGGTGTCTGTGGTGTGTGTGTGTGTATAAATGCGTATCTTGGTGTGTGTGTGTGTGTGTGTGTGTATAAATGCGTATCTTGGTGTCTGTGGTGTGTGTGTGTGTATAAATGCGTATCTTGGTGTCTGTGGTGTGTGTGTGTGTATAAATGCGTATCTTGGTGTCTGTGGTGTGTGTGTGTGTGTATAAATGCGTATCTTGGTGTCTGTGGTGTGTGTGTGTGTATAAATGCGTATCTTGGTGTCTGTGGTGTGTGTGTGTATAAATGCGTATCTTGGTGTCTGTGGTGTGTGTGTGTGTATAAATGCGTATCTTGGTGTCTGTGGTGTGTGTGTGTGTATAAATGCGTATCTTGGTGTCTGTGGTGTGTGTGTGTGTGTATAAATGCGTATCTTGGTGTCTGTGGTGTGTGTGTGTGTGTATAAATGCGTATCTTGGTGTCTGTGGTGTGTGTGTGTTTAATATCTACATAACTGACGAGTATTCAGTGCAGGGTGAAGAGGTTCCCACAATAAAAACTTGAAGTAAAATCTATTGCGTAAACAAAGAATCGCAGTCCACTACTATCAACGTGTGAGTAGCACGTGTGGGATGTGTCTGGCGTATGACTGGTGTGTGAGTAGTGTGTGCAGGATGGGTCTGGCGTATGAATGATGTGTGAGTAGCGTGTGCGGGATGTGTCTGCCGTGTGCGGCATTTGTCTGGCGTACACTATTTTTTCCGTTTCTCTTGACAGAACATGTGATAAGTTATTTTTTTTTTTAACGGACTGAGGGGGGGGGGCCATTAAAAAGTTTGCTATGGGGCCCTGCCATTTCTAGTTACGCCCCTGGGCCCAATAGAGGTCAAAAGTGTGTCCTTGCTTCTATGGCTGGTATACATCTGCATACATTTTTTTTTAAAGTATAGAATAGCACAGGAGGCTACACTATTCTATATAATGATGTTAAATAAAAATATGTTAAACTAATACATTTTCTTACAATGAGACCCTATAGAAGATGGATACGGCCTGGCATGTACATTGAGCAGAAGCCAAAATCCTGGTGTGCACCCAGAAGCCTGGGTCTCATAGCAAACCTTTGAATGAACCCTCCCCCAACCATGAACAATTATCAATACCTCTTAATAATAGTCATGTAGTTATTAGATAATACAATGGGCAAATAACTCACCATACATATCACAATCATACTGCTACCAAACAGATCTCACTGTACCAAGACCAATGTTTCTTATAATACTATTACATACGGTCCCAATTATACCGCCAGAAAACAACCACATATTACCACCACATAGTGACTGAATGATACCCCTATAATATTACTGAATAAAGGTCATTGTGCAAAGACCAATATTACTGCCATATATTGACCATATCGTGGTAGATACCAGTGTGCACAGGCTCTGCAGACTGTATATTTCCACCATACAGTGACTATGTAGTGGTAGGTATCAGCTGACTGTACATTAGCACCATACAGTGACCACATAGTGGTAGATACCAGTTGTACACATGCTCTGCAGACATATACGTTATTACAATGCAGTTACATCCAGTAACTCACAGGAGATATCTCCTGTGATGAGTTGATGACTTTCCCTTTTCTTCTCCATTCGGTTCCATACACCCACGCTGACTTCTCCTGGCAACCACTTGTCTCTGTAGAATTTGTCACACAAATATCTTAGAATTCTCACTTTTCCAGCATATCCCTCTCTGTCTCTCACCTCTGTACAAACTCCCCATTGATGGGAGAGTGGGTACAGGTCTTAATGTAGAGGCACAGTCTCCTATAGAGGTAGGGAGGAACAAATGAATAAATCCCTGGAGATTGTGTTACAGGTATGGCCTGTACCCCTCAGAATTATATTACTAGGTAGGTAGATTGGGAGGCCCCTGTTACTTTGGTAGGCCCCAGGTTGGTTGGTCCTAGTTAGTAAGGTAGGCCTTAGGTAGATTGTTAGGACTCAGGTTGATATGTCCCATGTAGGTAGGTTGGTAGGCTTCAGGAAGGGCAGTAGACAGGCACCAGTAGGAAGCTAGGTTCAAGATAGCTAGGTAGTTAGGCCTCAAGTAGATGGTGGGTAGGGAGGCACCCGGTAGGTTAGTAGGTGATAGGTAGGTCCATTTTAGGTAGCTAGGCCCCAGGTGGATATCTAGGCGATAGGTGGGCTTCTGGTAGGAAGGTAGGCAGGTCCCAGTTAAGTAAATAGATAGGCCCCAGGTAGGTAGGTATGTAGGTCACAGCTAGGTAGGTGGACTCCAACTAGGAATGTACCGTGTTTCCCCGATAGTAAGACAGCGTCTTACATTCTTTTTACCCCCAAAAGTCCCAGTATGTCTTACTTTCGGGGTATGTCTTATATAGGGCAGGTATAGGGTCAGCTGTAGACAGGTATAGGGCCAGCTGTAGGCAGGTATAGGGCCAGCTGTTTGGCAGGTATAGGGCCAGCTGTAGGCAGGTATAGGGCCAGCTGTAGGCAGGTATAGGGCCAGCTGTAGGCAGGTATAGGGCCAGCTGTAGGCAGGTTTTAGGGCCAGCTGTAGACAGGTTATAGGGCAGCTGTAGGCAGGTATAGGGCCAACTGTAGGCAGGTATAGGGCAACGTAGGCAGGTATAGGGCCAGCTGTAGGCAGGTATAGGGCCAGCTGTAGGCAGGTTATAGGGCCAGCTGTAGCAGAATAAACACTTACCTGGCTCCCCGCTGCATCGTTCTCCGCGCCTCGCCGCTCTACGCTGCTCCGTCTCACGCAGCCGACGCCGCCTCCTCGCTGCTCCGGTTCCCGCGCCGCCAACTCGCTGCTCCGTCTCCAGCGCCGCGGCGCCTCTTAGCTGCTCCGTCTCCCGCGCCGCGCCGCCTCCTCGCTGCTCCGTCTCCCGCGCCGCCTCCTCGCTGCTCCGTCTCCCGCGCCGCCTCCTCGCTGCTCCGTCTCCCGCGCCGCGCCGCCTCCTCGCTGCTCCGTCTCCCGCGCCGCGGCGCCTCCTCGCTGCTCCGTCCCCTCGCTGCTCCGTCTCCTCGCTGCTCCGTCTCCCGCGCCGCGGCGCCTCCTCGCTGCTCCGTCTCCCGCGCCGCCTCCTCGCTGCTCCGTCTCCTGCGCTGCGCCGCCTCCTCGCTGCTCCGTCTCCCGCGCCGCGCCGCCTCCTCGCTGCTCCGTCTCCCGCGCCGCGCCGCCGCCTCGCTGCTCCGTCTCCCGCGCCGCCTCCTCGCTGCTCCGGCCTCCCGCGCGCTCATCCCGGCACAGGCAGTGACGTCATCAGGCCGCGCTACGTCTTACTTTCGGGGTACGTCTTACATTAGGCGACCTCCCTAAGACACCGCTACGTCTTACTATCGGGGGTGTCTTACTATCGGGGAAACACGGTATGTAGGGCCCCATTAATTAAAAGAAAAAAAAACGTACCTGTATCCACGTTCCCACGACGACCTGCAGACCAACTTCTCTGACTGAAGCCCGCTATTGGAGGCGCTATGATATGATGTCATCGTACCACCTACGTCAGGTCTCATAGCCGGCGCGTGGAAGTTCTAGGGTCTAAGGCCTTAGACCTTTTAGGGTAAATAGTGGGGCAGGGGGCTGATGCCACTCTGCTTCGCTAGGGCGTGGTTGGCGGTGAACAGTAAGTTACAGTAAGTTACTGTAACTCACTGTTCACTTCCAGCTGGGCCCTGTCATAACATCCATTCACCTGCCACTAGGGGACCCTAATGGCAGGTGACAGCATTGTATGACAGGGCCCAGCTAGAAGTGAACAGTAAGTTACTGTTCATTGCTGGCCAGACCACATAGTGATGGCGGGCTCCTGCTCCGACTGCTATGGTAGTAGTTCTGCCACGTGTACCGAGCCTTTCCGCATGGACTAACCCGTCATATGACCCCTGGTATCCAGGTAACAGTAGTTTGAGGAGCATCACTTCTCCAGCAGCATCTTATCCTGGCTGTCAGTATCTGTGTAGAAGTTGCACATTTATTAGTTATACAGGTAACTAAACACAATTAATTGTGTAAAGTAATCATCTGAGTAAACATGCAGACACTCCCTGGCTCTCTGCTCAGCCCCCCTCCCTCACCGCCTGCAGCCGTTCTGTTCATGAAGAAATGAAAGAAGGCTGCCTGCTGAGCTTATCTTCTCTCCTGAGCAAATAAGAGGGAGAAATAAAATGCATATAGATTGTGCACAATACAGTTCTCCTCTGTGGATTAGCAATGTTTGCCCAACTACAGAGACTGAGTATCGGGAACATGCATGGGAGGTGGAGTGATGACATCACAGAAGAGGTACTTGTTTTTTTAAACACAGAAACATAACGCCCCTTTTTCAAGCCTCAAGAGGGGAGTATCAGCCTGTTAGGTAAGGAACTCACTTCTTGGCAAAACCCCTTTAAGCCGCCAATAGACAGGGAATGCTACAGTGTCTAAGCCTCTACAGTGCCCTACAGTGTCTAAGCCTCTGGCTCCACCCCTGTCAGTTTCTCTAATTGGCTACTTGCTCTAACAACCCCAGCTCTCTCTCCCTCTTCAAGGCTGTTAACTCTCTTCACCTTATGACTAATATGTACACACATTTATATACACATTTCCATTTACAATTTATTACATTTTTTTGTGTTCTAAAGTTGTATCCAGTAAATTTATTTTACACCCACAAGTAAAAGGGTAACAATGTTTTGAACCTGTGACTTTCAGGCTCCATATCTCACCATCCACAGCAGGTTTGAACGTGAGACTGTCATCATTTTATAGACAATCAACTTGGCTATCTCATACATAACTTTGACCTGCAAATATTTAGAATTTGCTTAGTTCTGCAGATTCTTATCATGTAACTGCATTGTTACTGTTTTGCTCCTGGAGGTGGGACAATTTTTTTCTTCTTGTATACTACAAATTACAACCTGTTTTCACAGTCCCTAATAGATCATTGTGTTATTAGGCTGGTTCCCAAGCGAAAGGTCACTGGTTCGAGCAGCCATAAAGATAATTTCCCAAGAAAAGAGAAACCACATCATACAGCAAATTGACAGCATCTCTGGGCCAGGAAAATTGCCAAACTGCATCATATGAGGCCCTGACAGCTGGAAGAATATGAAACGAAATCCATCCATCCATTCAAAAGACAAGAGGTGGAGGTCCGGGCAAAATATCAGAGTCAACAAGTTGGCTCATCACAAGGTCTATCAGTTCTAGCACGACAAACACGGCAGTGGAGGTGGCTCGTATGCTTCGTAAGAGTGAGATCACAGACGTCCATGCAAGCACAATGCAACACACATCACACAGGTCTGGAACGATGGCCTGAAAAAGGTGAAGTAGCCTCAACTTCAATCTCATCATAAGAAGCGTTGGCAAAGAGTTTGCAAAAAAGTACGAAAAATGGAAGATTGGAAACTAGTGATTTGGAGCAATGAGACATAAATCAATAGACCAGGCTCTGATGGGTGCAAATGGGTCTGGAAGAATCAAATGAAAAGGGGGATTGAGAAATGGAAGAAACTGTCAGGTTTGGTGGAGGAAGTCTGATGATATTGTGTTGTTTCACAGCCTAAGATGTTGGATATTTGACCAGGATCGATGTTTGTCTCAGTACTGAGCTATATTTGAGTATCCTACAAAATCAGTTACTTCATACACTCGAGTACTATGGGTATGAAAAGGACGACATAGTGTTTCAACAGGACAACGACCCCAAGCGTACGTTTGGCAAAGAAGTGATTCAGTGATAATGAAGCAGAGTTGCTGGATTGGCCTCCACAGTCCCCAGACCTCACCCCAATCAAACACTTGGGGGTAGAGTTGAAGAAAAGGCTGCATTCATATCTAAGTCCAGTATGCACCAACATTGGCAACGTGTAGAAGAGACCTGGGATCAGATTTTGGTCAAGATGTGCTTGAATCTGATGCAGAACCCATAAGGATTCAGGCAGTGCTGAAAGCCAAAGGTGGATTTACCAAATACTAACAAAATAATAAATATTAACATTTTGATTTTTAGAAACAAAACAGTAACAATGCAGTTACATGACAAGAATCTGCAGAACTAAGCAGATGCCAAATACTTTCAAGCAGGACTGTGGAGTCGGCAAGCCGAAGCCCTGACTCCGACTCCTCAATTTCCAAAACCTCCGACTCCTGACTCCGACTCCTCAATTTCCAAAACCTCCGACTCCGACTCCTGACTCCGACTCCTGACTCCCTCATACACGGTACATGTTTAAGTAATACATTTACTGTAGTAAAATGGTAACATCAGGCTGTTAATCAACTAATGATACAATAATCAAGCTATTTAGTTAGAACAGACACTGATAAGCAAAAGGGTAACAATGTTTTGATCTTTTGAACACTTGTGGGTAGAGTTGAAGAAAAAGCACCAACACTGGGAATGTGTAGAAGAGACTTGGATTAAGATTTTGGTCAAGACATGCTTGAATCTGATCCAGAGCCCAGAAGGATTCAGGCAGTGTGTAATAGGGTGTATATTACGCTATACCGAGTGTGTCTTATAGGATGTGATATAGAAATATATATCTTATTGTCTCATTAAGATATATATTAAATAGAGTGTATCAAGTATAATCGCTGTATTTGCTGTGTGTAAGGACAGCTGTCATGCTACCCCCCACAGAAGGGTCTATTTCTGCTCACAGTGTTTGACCTTGGTGACCCCTCCCTGACTGCTCAGAACCCATACAGATCATAGCTGATACTATTACATAATGCTCAAGTATTATTATACCACACCAGATATGGAGGGCCAGACCATTGGGAAGTCTGTTGTAATGCGGACTAGACAACTCTGCATAAGAGATACCAAGTTTGGGCATTCTGCGCGATAAGGGAGACTGCTCTGACTAGTATAAAGAGGCGTGCTTTACCATTAAGAGCTGAGCCTCCGCTAGGGCGCCTAGCACCCTTTGATGTGTCGTCGGACGGAATGGGTTGTACTTTTGAGGGTGCAACAAGGGGCACCCATTTCACTGTGTGTGCAAGAACTATGCATTGGTAACATCTGTAACTGCCAGCTAAGTATCATTTCTAGTTATTCTATTCTATTTCCTTCATTTATGTAATAAACCTTTCCTTTTTTATACATTCTGCCTAATTGTAATTAATTTCTTGCTCGCCAAATCAATCACCCGCTTACACAGTGCTGAAAACCAAAGGTGGATTTCCCAAATACTAACAAAATAATAAAAATTTACATTTTGATTTTTAGGAGCAAAACTGTAACTAAGCAGATGCTAAATATTTGCAAGTCAAATTTATGTATAAGATGTAAGATGACTGTATATAAAATTACAGTAGCCTCATGTACAAAGCTGTAGTGGATGGAGAGATATGGAGCCTGAAAGTCACAAGTTCAAAACATTGTTACCATTTTGCTTGTCAGTGGAAAAGATATTTATTGGATACGACTTTAGGACACAAAAAAATTGTAACTATGCAAAACACTACAGGAACATTTGTGGAGTCTCTGAATTTGTCCTGAGAAATAGTATTGCCTCCATCAGATCCTGCATACATGACCTCACATCTGATCTGATTATTTCCAGGCTAGAGAACGGCCTCTCTACACTAACTTGGGTTGGGGGCAAAACGATAACCACAGGGGCAGCATCTCTAACAATGTAATGGTATAAAGGAATTGCCTCAGCCACAGTCAGTTTTCTACTTCTTTGAAAACTTGTGAAAAATTTTGCTGAAATCTGTTTGCACTGGGAGCAGAATCTTCTCCCCTGGGGCAGCGCTTTGCCTGCTCCATGTCATCAATTACACTCCTCATGTGATAAGGCTGAAGATATGGGAGCAGTAGCACCGACCTCACCCAATTCCTCTTGCTCTTTGCATCGAACTAACTAGACCAACTAATTATATATTTTGGGAGTCGGAGTCGGTCATTTTTTGACGACTCCGACTCCTGCAAAATAGGCACCGACTCCACGACTCCACAGCCCTGCTTGCAAGTCAAATTTATGTATAACATAGGTAAGATGATTTAATAAAATGATGGTAGCTTCATGTACAAGCTGTAGTGGATGATGAGATACGGAGCCTGAAAGTCACAAGATCAAAACAATGTTAGCATTTTCATTGTCAGTGTCTGTTCTACCTAAATAGCTTGATTTCTGTATCATAATGTGATAAAAAAGCCTGATTACTTTTACTACAGTAAAGTTTTCACATAAACATGCGCCATGTATGAGGGAATTGGAGTCAATGTAATTAAGGAGTTGGAGCTTTGGCTTACCCACTCCACAGCCCTGAAAACTTTATTGACTAGCATTGTACTGTACATGTATTGTGCATACGTATAAACACCTTATCTAAACAAGATCCACAGTGAATAATAGATTACTCTTTCCCACCTTGTGCCGTATATTTATGGCGCATTGAGAAGATAATAATGATGGTGGTAAATTTATAGTGTTAAATTAATATGGACTGGGGAATCGCCATCATCTGTCATGGGAGCCAGTTGTATTATATGGCAGAGGTCCCACTGCCTCCCAGTCATCTAACCTATCAGACGCTGCTGACAAAAGCATTCTCTTAGTGGTTGACGGTAAGACGGGGCTCTTTTTATACCGCCTCACATTTTCACAATGTGATGGTGGTGGGCAATGGTTGCTGGAAGATCTGCTGTTTATGGAAACCCGCTATGCCCTGTATGAAGCTGTCAGGCATAATCCACTGAAGTACAGAAGTATTGCAGTGTTCTGCAGCAGTGATCAAATAATTTTTGAAGGAGTCAAAAAAATAAAATTAATTTGAAAATAAAATTGAATGAAGAAATATTCATTTAAATATTTTTTATTTTTACTTGATATTTTTTAATTTTATTTTAAGTCATATTTTCATTTTTTAATCAAAGCCCTTTATTTTTGGAAAATTGAACAAATAAAAAAATTACACATTATTGGCAACACTGCATCCATAATGACCTAGCCACATTATTTAACCCAATTGGGAAAAATGTGGCACATAGTAAACAAAAAAACAAAACAAATAAAAATAGGCAGATTTAGTGTTGCAGGACACTTCATCTTCCTTTAATAAAATTAAATAATTAATTTGAAATAAAGTCATATGTAACTCATAAGTAAGCAAAAGGGGAAAAAAAACCACCTACCTACCAAAAGCAAGCTTTCATGCAACTCTCTCAACAGTAAATCATGTTAACAGTTTTTTTTTTTTGGTTAAAGAAGTATGTTTCATTTGCTGTTACCATAATTGTATCAGCCTCCAGAGTAAAATGACCTGGCCATTTATGCTAATTGGTGAACACCATAAAAAATGCTGGAATTGCTGTTTTTTGGGTGTCCTCTCCTGTCAAAAATGAGATAAAAGCTTCTCAAAAAATGTAAAAAAGAGTCTATTAATAGGCGTACAAATATTTTTTCCCTTATGAACAACGTGGTTTATTGCACAATGGAACCAAAACTCTTTCTGTCTCTCTCTCTCGGTCTGTGTTTTTCTCTCTCTGACTGTGTTTCTCTCTGTCTCCCCTCTATTGATTTCTATGGGCATTTTACTTGTGGAAAATGCCTCAAGAATTGAAATGTCACTTATTTTTCAATGCTGTAAATAAGAGTTCAACAATGAAAATGAACTGGGGACATTTTCAGCAATTTTTAACGCTGTTTTGAGTCCGGAATTCATTCCAAAACAGTGTCGAAAACCACGTCCAAATCACGGTCGTGTGAACATACCCTTACTGTTTATTGCATGAAGAAGCATCAGTTGATGAATTTCGTAACCCACGTTTAATTGTAACTTCTATTCTGAATATATAAGGTGATGCTTGATGATGAGGGGCTCGGGGGGCCATATACTATTTTTCTACAAAGGCCCTCTGGTGATAATGTTACAAGTTTTTTAACTGAATTTAGCAATATTAGACCGTTTAATGACCTGTGAGATAATATAGTTGTTCCCACATTTATTTCTATTTGCCAAGGTTTATTTCAATTAGAATAACGTGCACGTTACTATATATCTCTGATGACTTGGGTTATCAGGGTTTGTAACAATTTTAGGGATAGATTTATACTTTAAAAAGTGTCCCCCATTTGAAGTACAAGGCACTTTGTACATCATAGAGAAATCAGCAGTGTTGAACAGAGGTCCCTTGACCACCAGTGAAGTTGATTCTTGGGGCTACCACTCGAGTTATGTTTGGACCCACCATTACAGTTGACTCTTTGGCTTACAGCTACTGTACATAACTGAACATACTGCACATGACCCATCCACTCTTCCTCTTGCTTTCTACCTCTCTTTCTCTGCCTTCTCCCTTAAAAGTAGCCTCAAGTCAGCCAAGTTTAGGAGCCCACCTGGGGTTCCCGTACTCCCCTGTGGGCTAGTTCGAAAATGCAGACCAGGCCTTTTTTAGTTTATAGTGATGGACTACCTTGGTATGATGTTAGGCAGAGTTATTTTTTTGGGATGAACTTGTAAGATCTATATATAACTCAACCAGACACATTTTAAGACCATAATATTACATAGAGTTGTAATTTTATGAGTTGAATCCCATATGTCATCAGTGATGAAAAGCATCTTATATTTTCTTTGCGACCTATTAGCAACATAAAGTGTAACCTTTTAGAAAGTCTACCTACTCTAGCATACAAGCAATGTGCATGTCTGGGACGAAATGAATGTGGACTAAAATGAAAGCTACATAAATCTATGTCTCTGCTGACTGGAGAATGTCTTATTTGTCAGTCTTAAAGTCATATAACTGGTGATCTATGTTGGTTCTAATTAATGTATTGTGTCTTTGTAGACAATAAGCAATTAATAATCTCTGCTAATATATTTGACAACTATTGTTTCCATGCACTTAATGAGAAACAGAACGGAAACATGTAAATGGATTGTGTGGTCGGTGTAGTTCAGCTTGCAGAACTTTTTGGTTTGCAAATGAGCCACATGAGTTTTTATCTTGTTAGCTTCAGGTATTCAGTTAAATGTTGCCATAATTTGTGGTAGTAGCAGATTCATCATCATTAAAGGATTTGTTTCTTGAAGCCACTCCATGGATCATCTCATCAACGCATTTCCAGCCTCTGAAACCCCCGGCGATCAGCTGTTCTCTCCAGGGAAAGTTGCGGTCTGCCCCATATTTTTCCTGAGTCCAATAGGTTTTACATGGCAGCCACTCAAATAGGAGTACCCCTTTTTCCTATGGAAGACCACTATTTAATTACCACTTTGTGGCTTTGACAGAGCAAAGATTCTCCTCCTGGGAAAATAGTATTGTGTGTCTTGAATTGTTGTTGCTGTGAGATACAGTGGATGTTGTCTGAAAGTCACATATGGTAGAATCTAAGAGACTAGTGTAATAAATACTGTATTGTATGTAAATTTATCTTCTCTTTTTATCGGCGTTTGGTGGTGATCTACCATATCTTTAATCGAAACTATGAATGGTTGAAAGTGGATGCTCATCTACAGTACAGAATTCCTTAGTAAAAACGGTGTATTATATGGTAGCATAATACTGTTTTTCATCTAGTACCACTCCCAGCATATCATTAATGGATCTGGTTGATAAGATATGCTTGGATTAAGTTTTACGAACTCCAGCTCACGGCCAGTTGAAGACCATGGCCCAATACTGGAGTAATAGTGTTAAGCAGTTTGCATATTACAAGGATATCTGTAGTCTTTTGTTTCTAATATGCTGTATTGTATGTAGACTGTACATAGTTAAGATGATTTTGGGTGGTCATCTCTCAGCATTTTCATCCTACTTTATATTATTGGTCAACAACTTGTATAAAAGCATGTTGTGTTGTATTAGGCCCCATTCAAATCTTGTTTTGTTGCCATGAAAAGGTATCTTGACGTTTATAGCAGCAGAGTCATAGGAAGCAATGGGGCAAATGTAGTCTCTCTTGGACGACGATTGATCTATTTCACGATCGCATAAGTTTTAAGTGCCGGACACAAAAATGCGGTAGACCATGCTTTTATGTCTAGTACATGAAAAATATACAATCGTGAAATAGACCAAATGTCATACAAAAGAGACTACATTTGCTCTGTAGACCCCTATGTCTCCACCATGGTGTATATAAGAATATCTTGCTCACAGTATCCCTACAGAGCAGCAAGACATTGCATGAAAACTGTCTAGGTCTAAGACTTTCTTTGTTGCCCATAGCAACCAGTGTTCCCCTTTCATTTCACATAGTGCTCTGAAAAAATGAAAGGGGAGCTCTGATTGGTTTCTATGGGCAACAAAGAAAGTCTTACAACTAGACAGTTGTCATACATGTCCCCCTGTGTGACTAGGGCACTATCCAGACCAGGGGCATAACTAGAATCCATAAGGCTTCATAGCAAAGTGAGGTGGGTCTCACCACCTAATGACAGGAAACTAAGATAACGGTGCAACAGTAATAATAAAAAGGTAAAATATTGTGCCATAAACATTAAAAGGACCCAAAAAGGTTCTGCCAAAACCTCTAAAGCTACCAAACTTTTTTGACCCTTTACAAAAAAATTTTACATGGGGACATGCTTTGAAATTTGGTGTGTAAAGGCCAAATTTTTCATGCACAAATTTAAATGGCATAGAATGCCCCCTTTATTTATGAAGCCGCTCTACAGCAGGTCATAAATCGGGCCCATTCAAATAAACTTTTTAAACGACTTTTTCTGGCTCAGGAAAACCCACTTTGAAAGGGGCTCAAACCTTTTTCCAAAGCTGTAATGCCATGGGAAAAGGCTGTAACGAAAGCTATAAACCCTACGCTTGGTCCCCGTTCTAGTGCCCCCCGGGCCTCCCGTCAAAAAAAGACCCCAAAGATATTTTGGGCGCGGGCCCCTTTCATACATGTCGCCGATAATGTTCTTGGAACTGGGTAAGCCCCCTCAGCCTCCGGTCCTCATAGCAGCAGCTATGACTATGGTTTCATCCATGCATGTTTTAATGTGATCCCCTCCCAATCTTTTTGCATAAGTCACTCTATGTAAAAAGGTGGTTCACAAAATGTAAAAACTTTGAGATTTTACTCGGTTCACAAAATCTTTGAAAAAACATTTTAAAGCTCCCCACAAACTTTTAAATTAACATTTTCCCTAAATCATGATTTAAACCGAGGGGGTCTGGGTTGGGAAAAGCCCGTGGGAAAGCTTAAACTTTGTTCTGATAAAGATTTTTTAACCCGAAAGTCTCAAATTTTTTTTCATGTATGAAAGGTTGCATAAAGTCTTAGGGATTTCAAAGGGTAGGGAAAATTCCCCCTGTTAAAAAATAATGTGACACAATGGGGGTGTGTGTGTATATATATGAAAGTGAAATTTTTGTTTTGAGTTTTGGTGTAAATAAAATAGAAACTTAAAGGGGAACTTTCCCAAAATTTTAAAATTTTGTGTGTGTTTTTCTGTTTTGAAATGTGTGTGTTATATATTTTTTATATATACGGGGCAGTCCCCCCGCCCTTACCATCTTCCGACTTACATACGTCCCCTTTTTTAACAAACGGAGACTAGGGGGCGGGGGCGACTTTCAAAACCTGATTCCCCGCCAAATGTTTTAACCCAAGTGCCCACCCCCATCCCAAACACTTCCCAAAAATTAAGATCAAAACTTTTGGGGTGAAATCTTCAAAAAAAAGGGCACAGACAGCAAAAAAAAAATTGTAAAAACTTTTCCCCTGAAACTATCCCAAATAAAAAAAATTTTTTTTTTTTTCCCCTGGAAATTACTTTGTAAAAATAACCGGTTCCGACTTCCCCATTAAATTTAAACCCCTTAAGAAAAAACCTACAGTGCCTTTACCCCGTTTTGTAACCCAGGGACTGTAATCAAACAAAAACCCAATTTTTATATAAAATATTATAATATATATATATATATTTAATTTTATATATTAATATATATATATTTATATATATTTTATTTTGGGGTGATCCTCCAGGAAAGGTAGCTGGGGGCTTCCACAGACAGGACAGTGAAAAAACGGCGTAAAGTTCAATTTCCAGGTTTGGCCCGGGTTTATTTATGGGGTTTAAAGGGAAAAAAAAACATGGCCTTAACTTCAGGCATAAAAAAACATAAAACCAAACCTGTTCGGCCTTTAGCGCAAACAAAAACAAGACAGCCCCAAACTGAAACCAGGGACACACTCGGTGACCCTGGGAAAAGTTTGAAAAGACACATAGCAATTTTGCTACTTACAATATGGCTCCAGCAAACCACCAGAAAGCCATGAAAAGGCCTGCAACTCGGGTTTTATGGCCCCCTTGCACCGCCCCCCCTTGGTGGGGGGGAGGGGCCCCACCCCCCCGGCCCCCTTTGGGCCCCACCCAAAAAAAAACCCAAACCCTAAAAGGGGGAAACGGGAACCCTTTATACTACAGTCAGTTTTAAATCCCCACCCACAAATGTCGGTTTCCCCTTCCCCGACCCAACCCCACTTGGTGAAAAACGAAACGGGGCCAAAACCCTTTTTCCAAAGGCTGCTTAGGACAGCATTTTTGGGGAAAACATACCCTTCCCCGGCACCATTTTCCCCCTTTTTCATTTGGCCCTTCACATACCCCCCCCCCTCTTTTCGGGGCCTGTGGGGTCGGGACCCCATTTAAACCCCCAAAC
Organism: Phyllomedusa bahiana; assembly: GCA_025379985.1. Lineage (NCBI taxonomy): Eukaryota > Metazoa > Chordata > Amphibia > Anura > Hylidae > Phyllomedusa > Phyllomedusa bahiana. The sequence goes on along the minus strand of JAODAL010008710.1, from coordinate 8,319 downwards.
AGGGCGCCAAGAACATTTTGACTTTCAGCTTTGGGCCCTGTATTTTCCCTTTTGCCCGGTTCTCCAGGGAAAGAAAACTAAAATTTTGCCAAGCCTTCGGGAACCATCTGGGGGAAAATCCTTGCATTTCCTCATTACCCGGGAAAACCCAAGGGTTAAGGGAAAGCGGGGGCTGTTTTAAGCCGGGAAAAGGGTGGCGTCCTAACAAAATAAATTTGGGGGGATTTCCGGGGGCCCCTTTGATGGCCTAAAAAACTCCCTTTCCCCCCAAAAAATTACTTTTATTTCCTCCCCCTGCGGGTTTGTTTTTTCCCCGGGGCCTTAAAATTTAATTTGACTGGGTCCTCATAAACGTTACCCCCTCGGAAAGCACTGCACCCAAAAGGCCCCACACAGATGCATCTGTTTTGAAACGACAAACTCTTTTTTAAAGTTTGGGGGTAATCGTTTTGGGGTTTTTTAACACAGACCAGCTTTAAACCCCCGGGAAATTTGCCCTCTCTCCCCGGGCGCCAACCCCAAAGGAAGGGAAATTTTACTTTTTTTTAGTCGGGTTCTGTTAGGGGGTGGGTGCTACACTTCCCCAAAATTTTTGGGGATAAATTCTCGGAAAAAAACCCCCAAAATTAAACCCAAAAAGGGCCCTAACCTGCCCCTTTTTGGGTTTTTATTTTTGGGGTCTTTTTGGCCCGGGGCCCTTGGAAAAATGGACTTTTTTGACCCCCTTTTTTTTAAAACCTTTTTGCGGTTTTTTTAATCCCCCTTCCCAATTTGAAACCCCAAGGTATCGGGTCTTCTTCTGGGCCCCAAGGCGCACTTCTTAGGGTTAGCTTTTTAACCCCTGCCTTTCTCGGGGGGTTTTTAAAGCCCCCGGCCTGTACTTTAGGAAAAATTGGGGCCCCTTTTAAAAAGTCCTAAATTAAAAATATTTTATGTCGTCTAAGTATGCGGAACATAACAACGGGGGCTTTAAGGACGACATCCATCAACCTTTGGAAAAGGTAGTGGACCCCAGGAAACCCCCAAAAACCCGGTTTGGCGGGAAATTGAAACCATTTCCTTCGGTGTAGGGGAAAACCCTTTTTCTTTTCCTTGGCCCTTTTCCGTCGGGGGGAAACCCCCATTTCCCCCTTTTAGAAAGGTCGAGGTGGGAAAAAAACGGCATGCCCCATCTTTTTAAATTAAATTTCCCTTTTCCACCCCTCGGCCATTGGGGTTATGCGTCAAAATTTTTGGATACCTCATTCGTTTCCGAAAAAAATTACAGAAGCGTAAGGACCATTCGGTTTTTGGGGAAATAAAGCACGATTGGATCGACCCCCTTGCTTCGGGATTTCCGTAAAATCACCCCGGGAGGCCCAATACTTTTCTTAACCTTTTCGGGGTTTTTTCTCCCCTCCCGAGCTTTCCGGAACTCGAAAAGGTTTCCCAAGTTGACCTTTCCCCCTGGTTTTGGTTTGCCCAAATGTCATGTTTTATGAATTAGAAACTTTCCTTGGAAAGTTCGGGAAGAACACTCAGTTTTCTTTGTAGGAATTCCAGGGTTTCCTGTTTCTTTTTGATTTTTGACAGGGGCCCTTTTGATCAAAATACCTTGGCCCCCTCTAGGGGTTTTTGGTTTTACGGCAGTCAAGGGTCCCCCTGTTTTTCCAAATGGCTTAATTAATTTCACAGGGGGTATATCTGTTCCGGTTTTGCGCCTCCCGGGGCCCTGGAAATATTTAAAATTTTAACATCTCCCTATTTTTTAAAAGGGTTTTTTTCATAAGGTCCTTCCCAAATTTTGGGCCGGGAAACCCTTAACTTTCTCCCGTGGGGAAACCAACACAACACCCGACCCCCCGGGGTTTTGGAAGCTTTCCGTACCTTTGGGCCGCCCCATTATTCATTCGGCTTTGGTTTCCCCGGGGGGGGGGCCCCTTTTGTTTGGTAGGTGTTCTTGACTAGGGGCTAACCTGGAAAAAATTCCCTATCTTGAATTTGGGAGATGGGGTTCTAATTACGTTTTCCGGGGGGTGAAAAGATCCTCTTGTTTCCCGGGTTTCTTTGGCAAAAGTCCATTTAAACCCCGGGGGGGGGCCTCCCAAAAAATGGGCCAAAAGGGGTGAAAAAACCCGTGGAGGGATTTGGGGAAAACTTCAGGGGAATTGAAACTTTTAAAAAAGGGCCCAAAGAGACAGCCCCCGGGTCCCCAACCACCCTTACGGGACTAAACTTTTTTTAAAATATTTTTCCCGGGGTCTTTTTAAAAACCCTTTCCAAAAGGGGCCGCAGTTTGAGGGGGGAACCCCCAATGACTGGCGCAAATGTTAATATTAAGTAATTTGCATAACCCCCCTTGTGACCTTTGACATAAAGGGGGCCCCTTGATCAGTAAGGAAAATCCCCTTTTTGGGAAGGGCGGTTCGGAAAAAAAAACATATGGAAAAATTTCCCCGGGCAATATTTTGAGGAGGTTTTTCCTCGGGGGGTTTTTGGCCTTTGGGTAGCGGTGGGGGCGTAGTCCAAAAAACCCACCAATATATACTATGGCCTCGAGCCGTTTTTTCTATCGGGCCGACGGGGGTCCATTGCAAATTCTCTAAAAATGGGAATCTATGATGGGCAACGGCACCAAAAGGGATTTCCGATATTTGGGGCCCATGGGAAGGCGTTAGTTGGGCCCTTTCAGGGAAAGGGACTCACAGTCCCCCGGGTTTTCCTTTTCCCCATTCCCCCTCCCCAAAAAAAATTTTAAAGGGGAATCCGACCCTTTGGGCCCCCCCCCTTTTTCGTTCCCCAGGTGACCCCCTTTATTTAATGCTGCGTGGGGCAAGGCCCCAAAAACCGCCTCCGAAAAAGACTGTGGAAACTCCCAGTTTTTCCCCCCACCTTCCCCAGGGGACTTTGTCCACCTGATACAATAGATCCTGTTTAAAATTTGCCATGTGAGGAAACACAGTTTTTCGCCCCGGGATATTAAAGTTTCCCCCCATTTAGGGGAACCTTGAAAATTCTCTTCCCTTTTACTAGTGTGGGGGACTCGAAGCAAAGCGGGTTCCCAAAATTATCACTTTTAAAGACCCCCCTTTTCAGGCTTTACAGCCCCTCTTCCTTTTTCCTTTCAGCCCACTTCCCCAAAACTGCTAGGGGAAAATTCTCACCATTTTCCAGGGTCCCCCTTTTTTACTGGTGAGTTTGTGGTGTCGGGGTTTTAAAACCCGGTTTCCCTTGGACCAATCGCGGGGATGCATTCCCAATCATTACAATTTTTCCCCCTTGCATGAAACCTTTGATGCCACAAGTCCCCCAAAAACCAGGGGTTCCCTCCCCAAGATCACGGGGTTTTGCAAAAAGGGGACCCCCCCAACCACCCCCCCTTCTTGGGAGGAGAGCCCCAAAAAAAGTCGCAAAGGTTGACCCCCGGGTTTGGGGGGGTACCCCTTGGTGTCCCCTTTGGATGCACGGGAAAACCCCTAAAACCCCCCCGGGTTTGACTGTTGTAGGGTCTACTAGGCTGGCATGCCCCAGGAGTAAACCAAGCCCCCAAAAGAGCCCCCAAAAAGAAGTTTTCTCCCAGGATAGCCCCATTGACTTTGATCTGCAATTTGATAGTCTCAAAGGGCAGTCTTGCTGACAAACTGGCCTTTTGCAAAAAGGGGGGACCCCCGCTACCCGAGTCGAAATTTCCATTGGTCAACTGACAGGGAAAATTTAAAGCAGAAATTTTGTCCGGGGCCCACGCCACCAAGCCAAAATAAAGCTTTGGCTTTTGGTTTTGCTTGAGCCTGGGGCCCTTTAAACCCGGCCCCAGTCCTATCGGGAAAGATTTTCCCTCTCCCCCACCGGGTTCCCCCCGGGGCCACCTCCCTTTTGGGACTTTTTTCACCCCCCTTTGAAATGGGACAGTTTTAAACCCAGCCCTCCGGTCGACTTTGCTGTTCCCCGGGGGGTTGGGGCGTTCCAAAGGGGCCCGGCTTGGAGAAAGTAAACCCTTTTGGGGTTTTTTATACCTCTAAAACGAGGTTAACGACTGCCCCTCTTTCTTTGGGGTCCCCTTCCCCAACCCAAAGGCTTGGACCCTCCGGGGGGGGAAACGGATAAATTTGTCCACGACCACTTTTTTCCACTATCTGCGCAGGTGTAGACTCCCCCCGGGCTGAAACCCAAAATTGTTTCACCTTTTTGAACCAGGTCGTACATCTGTGGGGGGCCGGAAACGGGTAAGAAAGGTCCCAGTTATGTACCCGCCGGAAACCGAAATTTTGGTGTTTCACCCCCGGGGCGCGCTGGGAAATCTCACCCTTTTTTTAAAACCTACCCGGGGCCCCCCTGCTCCCCCCGAGGTAAAAATACCCTTCGGGGGGTTTCCCCCGGTTTTAAAAAAAAGGGGCCCCCCAAAAACTTCAGCCCACTGACCCAAAGGGGGAAAACCTTCTCCCCCCCGGTTCGGGCCACTCGCTCGACATAAACCCGGTTTAAGGGTCATTTTTTTGCATAGTTTTGCCTGTACCGGCGGCACGCGCGGCGTGGAACCGAGCTTGGGGGGTTCCTTTTGCACCCTTTTCCCCAAACCCCAAGGACTTGTCTTGGAGCTGCTTGTTAAATGTCGCTGTTCCTTTTTGGGCAAGACGGTTACCCTTATCAGCAAAGGCGTTGGTTTCCCTGAGCACGCATTCCCCTCTTCGTGCCCCTTTTTTTGGGGTTTTTGCGGTCATCAACTGGGGGCCCTTACTGTTCGCTTGTATCAGCTGCTTCAAAAGGGCTCATCCACCCTTGGGGCGGTTTTCGGACTGCTTTTGCGGGCCCCTGGCTTTTTATCCCAGGGACATAAGGTTCTAGCCGTTTCCAAAGGCCTTTTTCAGGGTTTTTCCCCCTTGGCAACGGGTTTTTCCAATTTTGCGGGGCAAAAACTGTGTTTGTGGGGTTTTCTTTAATTTCGCCCTGCCCGAAAACCGAAGCCCCAATATGTGGGGGGAAATCATTTCCCAAGAGCGGGGTAGCGGGCTGGGTTTCCCCCGGGACAGAGACAGGACACATGCGAAAAGTTCAAGTCCGGGCTGTGCCGGGGTTTATTTTATATAAAATTTAAAAACAAACCCGGGGCCCCTTAAAACTCCAGCAAAAAAACAAAAAATAAAACCTGCTGGCCCTTGAGCGCGAAACTTCAACAAAAGGAACAGTCCAAACTGTACCAGGGACACACTCAGTGACCCTGGGAAAAGCTGAAAAGGGGACACATGCATATGCTACTTAAAATATGGGCCCCAGAAAACCACCCCCGCCATGACAGGGCCTGAAAGCTCAGGCTTTATAGGCCTTTCCCACCACCCTCCCCTTTTTTTGGGTGGGATTTGGCCACCCCACCCTCTTTAAACCCACTCCAGAAAAGCCACCCGGAAAAAGGGCGGACGGGAAAAACCGCTTTTAAAATAAAATGCCCAGTATTACTGACACACAAAAAAATTTTCGGTTCCCCTTCCCCGGGACCCCCAGGCCACTGGGTGACACCCAATGAGTAAAAAACTTTCCAAAGGGGCCCGCATAGGACAGCATTTTTGGGGGGAAAAACATATTTTCCGCCCACCACCCCGGGCCGGGTCCATATCCAATTTAAAAATTTTAAAAATAAATATTTTATAATTTTAAATTATAATTATATTATCTTTTATATATTTATAAAAAATTTTATATAAAAATATATATATATATATTTACATAAACTTATTTAAATGTGGGGTTTTGGTATATTAATGTATGTGTTTTTTTAAATATAATAGTTATGAATGTGTGAAATATAAAATAAAATTTTAATATATATATATATTCAAATAAACACAAAAATAAACTTTTGGGGTTAGCCCCCTGAAGTTCATCGTTTGTTCACTAAGGGGGAAATGTATTGGTGATTTTTTTTCTTATTTTTTGCTGTTGCAGTAGAAATTTAGTTTTTGCAGATATATAATTCTTTTCCTTTAAAATTTTTTTTTCCAGCGTAAATGGTGTAATGCAAAAGGTTGTATTTTTAACTTTGGGAAACGAACACTTACTTTTTTTAAAAATAAAATTTAAATTTTAAATTTCCCTTTTAAAGCGTTGGGGTAGTTTTGCAATTTTATAGTAAAAAACATTTGTTTTTTGGGGGGACTGGGAGTGTTAACCCCAAATCCTTTCCGTTTTCCTTTCCCCTGTTTACAGCTTTGTGAGTTATTTTTTAGTTTAGAAATTTGCTTTTTTAAAATTTGCTTTCAAATATGGGGTGGTGGTTAATAATATGGGAAACCCTTTTAACTATTACGGGATCTTGGCTTTTTTCGTTTTTTTCTGTCAAAAGACTTTTTTGCAGTTAATTTTTTAGCAAACCCCCGCAGTCTGCCGTGTAAGCGGGATTTGGGTAATTGATGTGTGGTATGCTTTTTGGGGGATGGGGGGAGGCGACATTTTCTTCGGTTTCTGAAAAAGATATAGTTTTTCCGTGGCGGGGTTTTTGTTTTTTCATCATAAAGCCTTTTAAAAGGCCTTTCCCCATTAAGTGCCCTGTGGCCCAGGGAAGGGTTTTGCTGGCCTGCTGTGCAGTTTTTTTTGATCTCTGCAGCCCCCATTTTATTCCCTGATAAATTTTTTAACCCTGAAAACACCTGAAAAAATCACCCTTTGGTTTTAAAATTTTAAAAAATTGGGGGTTTTATGGCTTTTTTTAAATTTTTTCGGGAAGGGTTTGATAAAAAGAAACCATGGTTTTTTCCCCATGTTAGAAAGGTAGCAAATTTCGGGGCTGGGGGCAAGCCCCTAATTTTTTTAAAAAGATTGCCCTTTGTAATGCGGGGAAAATTGGAAACACTTTTTTCAGGAAGGGCCAATTTAGGGGCAGCCACCCTTTTTTAAATTTAAAGGGGATGGGGGTTCCCTCGGGGAAAAAAATTTTTCCCTAGGTTGGGGAAATTTAAGGAGTAAAAGCTAAAACCCTTTTCTTTTTTCTTTCCCTTTTTTTGTGGGAATTAAAGGGGTTGTCTCACTAAAGGGGATTCTTTTTTAAAAAACCCCCAGCCCTGTTTTCTTGGGTTTCTATTTTAAATTTTCAGGGGCTTTGGTTTAGGCTTCCATCTTGGGGTTTTCAGTAAAAGCCAGGGTTCTGTAACTATAGAACCATTTTGCGGGAACCAAACAGGAGAAAATCAAACAGGTCTGAAAGCTTTTGGGGTAAACGAGGACTGTTCCCCCCAAATACAAGGGGGGGATTCTGGGAATGGGGACACTTTTAAATTTTAACATATATTAAAAAGTGATTTTTTTTTTGCAAAAAAACCTTACTTACAAAGCAATTTTTTTTTTTTTCCCTTTTGTAGGGGAGCCCAAAACCCCTTTTAAATTTTTGGGGAAAATTTTTCTTTGGGATTTTCCCCAAAATTTAAAATGAAGTAAAACAAATTTGCCATGTGTGTCACGGGTTTCCTTTGGGGGCCCCATTCAAAAAAAGGGGCCGGGTTCCTTCCCCTTGTGAAAATGTGTTTTCAGCGGCCCTGGGCTCCCGGGAAATTTTTCCGGGACTTTGAATGGCTTAATTCGCCTTTTGGCAGTTTTGTCCATTTAAACCCCCCCCTTTTTTGGGTTTTTGGTTTTGGCCGGGTTTTTGCCCCCCTTTAAAATTTCCCTCCTGGCGGGAAAATGGGAAAGACCTCTTGACAATGCCCGGCTTTTTTCCCGGCCCTTTTTGGGGAGATGACATAGGGGTTCCACAGGTTTAAAGGGGTTTAAAAGGGAGGGATTTTTTGGGGGGTTTAGTTTAAAGCAAATTTAAAAGTGAAATTGAAATGTTACTTTTTCTGAAAAGGGGGGGTATTTTTTCAGCCTGCGCCTTTGTATCTATCCATAGAGTGGGGCCCTTTGCATTTTCATTTTGGGCTTCTTTTTAAAGCAGGGGCTACCCAAGTCTTTTCAGCCCGATCAAAAGCAAGCGGAGCGGTGTTTGATTTGAATCAGTTTCCCTGTAAAAAAAACCCCCCCACTTTTGAGCCCTTTGCCTTTTCTTTGCTGAAAACCCTAGCTTTTTGCAGTTTTAAGAAAATTCACCAAAAAAGGAAATTTTTTTCCTTGTTTTTAAAAAAAGCGATTCTGCATTTTAAAAAACCCCTTTTTAAATTTTTTAAATTTTTGTGAGGGGTTTCTATTTTCGCCTGTGATTTTTTCTTTTCTTTTTGGCTTTGTTCCTCTGTTTGATGAAATTGGAAGCAAGGACAAAAAGGAAAAGCTGGGGAGTGGGGGAAAAAATTTGGTATTTGGGTGGGTTTTAAGGGGTGCTTGGGCATTTTCTAAAAGGGGATTCATGAGTAAATAGGGGGC